>JAOWBC010001714.1:20962315-20973184 GCA_028566105.1 Hypoplectrus providencianus
AAATTGTATTATAATATTTTATATATATATATATATATATAGCAATATACTTATTTTACAGTACTATATAGTACTGTAAAATAAGTATATTGCTGTTACACATCCACAGCAAAAGAAAATTTATACAAAAGAGAAGTATCGTCATATTGCCCAACCTTGCACCAAAAAATACATTATTTATCGTTGTGTTTAGCGGCCCTCAAGTGGCCATACTGAACAATAATCGCAGGTTTAAAGGAACTAATGGGCTTGGAGCTGAAATAACGAGAGAAGATTTAAGCACTGTTGGTTTTGACCTTTCCATTCTGTTTGTAAAAAAAAAATAAAAAATACTTAAATCCTACTGATCCTATAAACTGAAATACAATTCTCATTTTAACAGGATTTAAAAAAAAACAGCTGCCTTTGAATGTTGGCAGGGTCAAAGGAGAGTTTGGCACAGAGCAGAGCTGTTTGCAGGAGTTCAAGGGTTTCCAAACAGAGGGGAATGAGAGCGGTAAAAAATGAGAGTGTTTAAGGATGTAATCATGTAGGCGGAGCACTCGTTTGCTTCACGCAAATGATAAAAAAGTTCCAGTGAAATGAGAATAAGCTGTCAGTGGCTATTTTAGCTGCAGAGTGTGGAACAAGAGCGGCTTGCTCATTCCTATTTATAAAGATCAGCGCCTTGGGAAAATGAATTTCGGGCTTAATTTACAAGCACAGATTCTGTATTAAAGAATATTCCAATGTGTTGTTAATTTCACTGTATATAACAGGGAAATATTCTGAAACAAATGAACTCAATGACCTGCTCTGCTTTGGATGGAGATGCGAAGAGAGGCAGAGGCGCTGTTACGTGAGCTTGAGCCACGCTTGTACACACTGTGTGATCTTGCTCTGCCAAGATTTGTATTTTACCAGCGGTAACTAATGCCTCCTGTTAGAGCATCCCCAGTGTGGCGAGTGTTGACAAGCTCATCTAGGATCTGATTTCTGCTTCATGAGCAGTTATGCCTAAATCCCTGAGTGCCAAAAAAACACAGACACAATGCCCAAATCGCCCTCTTCCTTCTTCTACTCCTCCATGGAAGAACAAAACACACATACTGCCCACACACGCTTTTAGCATGGATGCATCTTTCTTTCTGTCATTAGCAGGCACGCAGAGATAACAGAGAAACCAGATCAAGACGTGACACAACAGGTTAAAAGCATCTTTGTGATCTGAGCGTGCAGAGAGGACACAGGAAGTCAAGACTAAAAGAAAAAGTGCTACATCGGGAGGATGTGTGAGGTGGCGTGTATTTAAAGCCGACAGAGGCTGGAGGCAGGAAGAAGAGTGGGAGGGGAGCGAGCTACGTGAGAGTGGGAGAGGTTGAATACGGAGGAGGGCAAGGGTGAAAATAATCAAGAGAGGAGGGATGGAGGGAAGAAGGACGGAGAGAGGAATGTGAAATTTGAAACCGCAGAGGGATGCTTGTTGCTGGAATCAGTGTTTCCTCGAACCTGTGCAGTGGCGTGGGGGTGTCAGCGCGTAGGTGAGGCTATGTATAGATGAGCAAGGAGAGTGGGAGCGAGGCTCACATGCTGCGATCACAGGAAGACATCACCTTCCCTGTCGTGGCAGGCTTTTTCTGCGCACTGCCAGCACACACCACCACAACAGCCAGCGGTCAGAGAGCACTTACATTCACGTTCACGTGGCTTTTCTGGGGGGTGCAATTTGAAAATATGTCCGTCCAATCCAACCATGGTATGACCCACTTCAAACTGTGCTTCTTCTTTTTTTTTTTTTGCCATTGTCTATGAAACATGAGTGTGGGAGCGCACTGCGTCATCCCACCTCCAGCGTGTGACCCGCCTGACTCCTGCTGACAAACAGAGACGTTTGATAACCACACATGCTGCGTTGTAGCCTAAAGTTAAGTGTGTTTTTATACACCACACCACACCACACCACACCCCCCCCCCTCCGCTTCCCTTCCACTGTGAGCTTGAGTCTCCTGCTGCTTGGCAACAGTGTGGACTGCCTGTGTGGGCGTTTGGCGTTAAGTGCCAGGCAAAAGCACGGAGGGGCACAGTTACAGTTACGACTCAACTATGCACGCCAGGCACCTGCTGAGCTCTGTATGTGCGTGTGTGTGCGCATAGGTGTGTTTGATTTCAACTGGATGTGATTCATGCAATGAAGAACAATTAGACTTTCTTTTCGTGTGACGTGGGAGACACAGAAGGAGTAATTCAAGAAAATGATATCCCTGCAGAGCACCAAAGGGATGTTCTGCAAAGTCTGAAGAAGACCTCAGTCATAAAGCGTAACTAATTGTGCCAGAGGAGCCACATCCCAACTTTTGATTGAAAGGGAACCTGTGACACGTGACGCACAGAACGCCACATCTGTCTTGAATATGCCTCATGCATCTCCATCAAACCGTCATTCAATCCTGCTTCTGTCTTTCACCCTGCTCCTGCTCCCACTCCTACCATCTCTCTTCTCTTTACTTCTCTCCATCTCTCTATTCTGTGTCTCTCGCCCACAGAGTTCTTCACAGAAGAGCTCACAGCGTTCCCACGGTAACCAGTCTCCCTATTCTGCTCCACAGAAATGTGTGCATGAGTGTTTGACAAACATCCCGCCTCAAAAGTGCCACTTATCTGCATTTGAACCGGAAAGACAAATGAATAAAGCCATCGTAACAGCTGGGAGAAGACTCTGCAAAATCCAATGGTGTTGATGAAACGCTGACCTGCTGCAGGGAGCGTGGTGATGTCGCAGGAATCATTACATCCACATGGATGTTTGAGGAATGGACGATCTGCCCTCCGAGCTAATAACAAAGCAAGACCGCTAATCTCTACCGCCAATTTACCCCGGCTGGTGTTCGGACACGAGCACATCTGCTAGTTAGGAACAAAGAAAAGGACCCGGGGGGTAAAAGGGGCAGGAGGAGGTGTCAGGATCATGATATTTAGCTGCCCCTCCTCCCCCTCCTCCTCCTCCCACCACCCCTGGATAGGTGAGGTAAGTGGGAGGATGGGCGGATGGAAATGCAATATTGCAAGTGCCTTGAGGACAGCTTTACAGTTTCCACAGCAACTATATCTCTCACAGCCCTCCCCGTCCAAAAACATTTCACTTCCTGTTAAAAAGGAAAAACTTTAAATCACAGCTCTCCTTTTATTCTCACCGTTTCATAAAAAGTCAGATGTGATGGGTGAATGAAAAAAAAAAAAACGTATGAGCGAAAGTCTTTTATTTATATGCATTTTAAATTGCTTGTTCATAGAATAATATTGATGATATAATATAATAATAATAATAATAATAACAATAATAAAATAATAATAATTGTATATGGGCCACATTTAGAAAAATAAATAATTATGAGATTTAAGTCTTAAAACAAATATTTAATAACGAGACTAAAGTTGTACATAAAAGCAGCAACTTCCTCCAAGTCTGTCTGACTCCTTCTGCGGAAAATCTTCATTTTTATTCTATTTCTAAAGTCCTTATACATATGAGAATGTGATGCTGATGAGCCAAAATTTTTTACGACTTTTGTCTTGTAATTAAATATTGTTTTTGACTTTTATCTCATAATTAAATATGTAAGACTTAAATCAAGCATTTCTTTTTCTTAAAAGGTAAATATTATTATTATTATTATTAATAATTATACAATTACAGCTCATATTTGTTGTATATACTTTAAAGTAATCACTTCACAATTTTTCTATCTTATTGATGTACTTTTGTTTGATATGCATGTCTTAAAAAAGAATTTCAAAAATAAGAGGTGTAAAAGCAGCCTAGATCAAATTATCCCAAGGCACAATATATGGCTGTCCTTGATATATTCTCCATCTTGTGGCTGAAAAACGATTGAGAACATCAGGGTGAAGTCAATAAAAAAGCAGTGGTTTAACAATATGCAGCCTCAGACTCCTAAGCTCCAATTGTAGGTGTAAAACTGATCAACTGACCATGACTTTTATTCTGTCTGCTGATAATATAACTGCTGCTTCTGCTGCCTCATCGAGTCAACTGTGTACATTGAAATCAATGCAGCCAAGAAGCAGTTTAAAATAGACCAAATGTGACAGCACCGTAACATATCAAATATAACTGGAAAGCCTGTCGCCTTTACATGTAATACCCACGCTAATAAAAAAACCTAGAGTCTTTTTCCAATAAGCATAAAATCTGGAGATGCTCAGAGGCAAGGCCATTGGTCAGTCTACTCCGGGGAAGAAACACACACTCTTACTTTTCATTGGGCTGCTCATGATTGAAAATATGTATCTTCCTGAATCCTGAGTAACATGTGACTAAATATAAATGAGAAAGATTTGCACACACTGTATGAAACCATGAACACTCACTGCACTCAGGCGAGGAGAAGGCAAAAAAACACCACCCACGTACACTTGCCTCCCACACACATCCATCATTTAAATTTCCGTCAAGCCACACTGCATCACAGTAATCATTAACACTGTAAGTGATATTCTAATTCTGGCCCAAATCAAACATTGTTTAATCCACTACTTATCCGAAAATAGAAAACATATAAGAAGGGGGGACTGGGTTTTTGAGAAAAAGGCAGCTGCAGATTCGCTGTATTTCTTTTAGAAAGTCATGGTGAGTTCAGAGAGGATAGATTATCTCCCATCACATGTGTCTGCAGCAGGTCAGTACAGCCGAGCTTACCCACACACATGCCTCGGGCCAGTTGATTTCTCGAGGTTGCATCTTAGCTGCTAGGGAAGCTAAAACGCTAGTGAAAATGAACATATTATATGCTCTTTAATGGCGTGACAAAGGAATATTCAATCAGCGTAATCTCGCACAATAACTGCTCTTCAGTTAATAGCTGGAATAGGAACGCATGAGCAAAGAGGGGAAGAGAAAGGAGAATAGCACAAAAGTAATTTCTGCAGCTTCTCTGAGTCATATCTGCAGCAGTGGGAAACAGAAACAGTGAGGGGGAGAGAGTGAGTGTGTGTACGTGGGTATGTGAGAGAGAGAGTTAGAGAGAGAGAGAGAGAGAGAGAGAGAGAAGGAGTGGAGTGGGGGTTGTAAAGGGGATGGGGTGGCGTGTAGTGGAGCTACACACAATTAGCAAAACGAAACTCCTTTTGAAACAAAAAGTCCATTACTGTTCTGCATAATTCCCCAAACAGAATTATGTCTGCGTGGAGAAGGCGATGGATGGAGGGATGATGGGATAGAGAGACGAGTGGAGACACAAGCACCTTCACAGGGCTCTTTGGAGTTTCTCACTCCCATTGTGACAGCAAAGGGTGAAGTGAAGAAGGGAAAAGATAGCTCGGGTCCTCCTCTTTTTTTTTTAGAGTTATATAATGATACCGCTCTCAGTATCAGCACCACTGGGGCTGATGCCAGGACCTCTAGCTGCCCCTGCCTATGAGGACAGTGGCTGCGCGCGGACAATCTCTCACCCATGCCGCGAGGACTGTCACATCATCGTAACATGACAGCCTGGATGGCAGACTGCAGGGTCACATTAGCTGTCTAATAATGGACATCCCAGGTGATGTCCTATACAGTTCACACAGAAAAAGACACACATATATATGCACAGCAGTAATTACCACCCCAGGGCCAGTGGTAATTACACTCCGGTCACACTAATTAATCTCTCATGCACTCTGTGTGGGCATCTCACCCTTTCTCACACATTTTTTGCACCAGCACATACATTATATAAAAACACACAGGCTCATTCAAAATGCACTTGCATGACCTCTCCCAAAATAACAACATACACACACAAAAAAACATCTGCCGTGCCGGCAGCGAGCCGCAGCCATGCCCTCAACCCTGCTGCTTCTTGGAAGGAGGGACTTGACGTTAAAAATCACTTCACAGCCCCCAAGGCCTGAGACTCACATTGTTCACACTGCCATTAACAGGAGGACAGGAATGAAATAGGGTAGCATTTGGGACAGCTGTTTTGCAGCGTGCCGCTGGGAGAAGGAAGAGGAGAGGAGCGACTTTGTTTTGATGCAGTTGCTGCACGCATGGAGAAAACAAAAATGGGGACGGTTTATTCAGTTTCTTTGTCCCGAATGAAAATTGTGGGTTATGTGAGGAACAGAGAGCGCAGGACTCCTGCTGGAGGAACAGAAACTAATTGGACAAAAACAAAGGCAGCTCTCAAAGCCGTGCCTTCTCTGGCCTAGACTCCCCTCTCCTCTCCTCTCTCCCTCCCTCCCTCCCTCCCTCTCTTACTTACCCTGTTGACAGATGGCAAATCAGTGTGTGTGTTCCACCTTTTTCTCTTTTAGACTGAGGCGCACTGAGTAAGGTCGCTCAGTCACTTTCCTCCCCCTTGTCATATATTTTCTCCCCCCACATCTCCCTTCTGTCTCCTCTTCTCATCTAAGCCATATTTAGTGTCACAGGCTTTGGCGATGAAGAGACTCATGTCTGTATCTGATCCATAATCAGAGGAGAGGGTTTTGTTGCTGACCTCAGCTAATCGGGCCAGTTTTGGGTTAGACTGACTCACAGCCAGACAGGGACAATATGGCTCTGCTGCGCGGGTGACTCTTTATTAAATGTGACACTTCATATGATACGCTTGTCTGAGCCTGGATCCAGAGTCAGCTACAGGCAATTAACAAGGGAGGATCAGCAAGATCTACATTTACAATTCATCACCGCATTTACACCTACATAAATAACTAATATATGCTTCTGCCTAATGACTAAGTCACCCCCGGGGATGGAGGGAGGCAGACAGCGGAGGAAAAGACGACTGTAATCGATGAGGGATTTGGTCAAGGCTGAATCAATGGCTGACAAGAGGATTGGGACTAAAGAAAACAGATAGTGAGCGAAATCCAGTAATTATTGCCTGTAGAGAAATGTTATCATATGCACAAGGACCAATAGCTTCTGTCACTAAGGCTGCAACAATACATTTCACTGTGTACTTTTTCACATGAATTGCTGCCTACTCACAGACCTTAATGCTTTCGAAACAAAAGCCGACTCTATCTGTGTGTGTGCGTGGTTAAGTAAAAGCGAGGACAGATGCACTTGCTGTTTGCCAAAGCTGTGTTTGCAGCACTCTAACTTCAGGTCAGCCTTGAGTTTGAGTTTGGGGGGGAAAAAATCTCACTTCAAAACCAACCAGCCTACAGTTCAGAGTGAAGAGGAAAAGAAAAACACACTTTTAGAAAACAGTGGGTGGATTTTCTAATGCAGAAGGGCTGCACTGGTCCAGAGAGTTCAGATCCCATAACCCTCCTGCTTGGACTTGAGTTTTCTTCAGTATACTACTATTCAACTCCTACATGCTTCTCATAATCGACTGCTATCATCACACAAATTAAAGGCTCGGCATTCGAAAATCACACACAGCATAATGAGACGGACACCTTGAGCACTTATCTCTCTACCCATAATCCTCCAGTGCTGCATATTACCCTTAGGGTGGTGTATTAAAAATCCCTTCTTAGGTTTAGACCCATTACTGTGAGGATTATCTCTGATGACTTGAAAGGCTGCAGCTCCATGTCATTATGTGGGCTTACTATATATATACATGCGACACAGATTATATGTTATGCAGAATGTGGTCATTACTGCAATTTAGAGCTGTGGTTCTCAACCTGTTTTGTGTCAAGGCCCCAATAAGGTCCTCATTTGATAAGATTTGCTTCAGGGACCTTTATCTGAGAATATATTGGTTGTTAGAACTCTAGAGTTTTCAATTGTATTTGTGGAAATAAGGTTCAAGGTAAATATTAACCATAGATTTGCAAAAACTCTTGCCAGACTGACTGTCTGACAACCTTTCCTAACCTAATTCATCTCAGATTGAAGATAACCATTTATGTTCAACTAGGAGACAACCGCAATATAACTGAAATGCATCCACTTGTTCAGCGACCATGCCCCCTCTCCATCCCACGAGTAGTGGCATGTTAGAATCAAGCAACAATCTCCAGGTCTGAAAAGTTAAAACAATGCAAATGCAATGGAAGTGCCTGAATAAACCTGCATTCTTTCTAAAGGCCAGCAGGGGGCGACTACATTGTCTCAAAAAGAGGACCGTTTGTATGTTAGTCAATTAGAATGTGATCCCAATGCAAAAAAAGACAGAGACGGTCAGACCAATAGGGCCACTATTTCAAAACAGTCTCTGGTTAGAATCTACAGTCCTCACTGTGGTTCTAAAGTCCAATTAATAAGTTGGTTTTGCTAGTCACAGGTAAGCAAAACTAACCTGATTCATCCCCCCTTTAAAATTAACAAATCACTAACTGACCCTTGTTCACATTGTGCTTGCTTCTTTAGCAAAAATAAACAATTCACAAAATTTTTGAGGGGCCCAGAAACTCCCTCAAGTATCCCTGCGACCCCCCCCCCCCAGACTCCCTGGTTGAGAACCACAGACTTAGAGCCATCTGCACCCCCGACCTTCCTTCAATATAAAACCTGTGCTCATCATCTGCTAGTTGAGGATTAAACCAATAGAGGAAGCTTCTGTGTTTGAATAGAACTTACTTTCTGCGTATGGTGGAGCTCTGGTTGGTGTCTGTGCTGTCAGTGCGTTCAAGCCGGTCCCGCTCGGTGGTGGAGGAGCCGCAGGAGAGACCTCTGGTCAGCCTGGTGTGGGTCCTCCTCTCCCTGCTGGGCCCTGGAACCGTAGTTGATGCAGCTGCCGCCTGAGCCGTTGCGGTGCTACTGTTCCCGCTGCTGCCGACGCCACCAACGCCGCCATGATGGATGGGGAGGGACAGAGGCTGGCTGTGGTTGTGGTTCTGCTCGGGAGTGTCCGAACCAGGGGTCCGGGGGCTGCGATCTTGCCTCAGGTCCTGGTTCTCTTGGCTGACCCGGTCCAGCTGGCCCTCCAGCTCCTCGATGCGCCGGCGCTGGGTCTCCAGGAGCTTGGCCTGGCTCTCGATGATGTTGTTGAGCTCCAGGAGGTACTCCACTGCCCGGTTGGGGCTTTCTGGGCTGGTCTCCATGGTGGGAGCCCTGCCTTGAGGGGTATGACTGCCACCAGCCACCACCACAGTTTCGACCCCGTGGGGCCGAGATCCACCCCCCCCACCAGCCCTGATGAGTGGGGGGGAGGGAGGGAACAACGAAAGCTCTTGTGAAGATTACCTGATGGCTTCAGATGTTCAGAAACAGGAAGTCACAGAGATTAGGAAGTCGAGAATTTTAGAATGACTACATATCCCCAAATCTGAGGGAAAAAACAAGCATTATAGCATCTTAGTGGCCGTTAAAAATATCGCAATGCCGAGAATAAAAGTTCATAACGAAAAAGAAGCTGTTGATTGTCGGTTGTCCTGAAGTCATTTTGATAGACCATGCCAAATCAGCATGGAGCGTGTCAAGAGTTTGGAGCATCATGTTGAAAATGAACACATGAATCACAATATTTTTTTAAACAGACTGAGATTGGATGGGGGAGGATGTGACAGAGGTATGAATCTTGTAAATGAGGCTGATCTATAATGAACTTCAACTTTCTTTAATGGCTCTCTGAGTAAAGAAAAAACATCAGAGGAATAAGCAGAATATTAATTTATCCCCTGACCTGTGACATATCCTGCTCATTAACTTTAAGTTCATTATAAAACACATACATCCAGCACTCTTCAACCTCCTCGACAAACAGGGGAAGGGGGATAGGGGTGATGGGGGGGTGATGTTATTTATGATCGACCACTAATTATCAGGCACTGTCAATCATTACATAACACAGAAAATTCTGCTCCCTCCCACGTTGAATATCCCCGCAGTCTATCATCGTCGTTTTCAACCCATGGCTTGATGTGTCTTTATGGCACAGAAAGTAAGCAGAGGAGGCTCACTAAGTTCATTCTCCAGGTCCAGATCCTCCCCTCGTGTCCGACAAAACTACATCCTAGTGCTTTATTGCAAATTAGTTCCCAAAGTGTGCGTGTCTCTGGGCTTTTTCATCCAACAATAATGCAGAGTTTACTTCCACGTCACGCATTCACAAACACTGAGATACAACTTGTCACCTCTTAAGGACCAACAACTATCCGGAACATCAATGACCGCCCGAAAGTCTCAATAGGCTTTGCCAAATCTTTGAATTGCACTTTGGTGTTTGCCGCTTTACGGCGCTGATCTGGACTCGGTTTTAAACGAACAGGTTGAGGTTTTTCCTACTTATCTGACAGGAGTTTCGGCTGCAGCAGGTCGGTAATCCATGCAGAGGTGCAGCGGTCAATCTTCTTTGCGGTGGCGCAGAAACAAACAGGGGTTTCTCTCTTCGAGCGTCTGAACTGCAGCGATGCGTGCGGCTTTTCCTCTGAGCGCATCACTGACAAGGAACCTACAATCATATCAAACATCCGGCGGAGAGTTTCAAAATAAAAGAGAAGCGCCTCGAAAGGTTTCTCCTTGGCTGCAAATCAAAAGCAGATCATGCGTGTGTAGGAAAAGATTAATGAAAAAACAATGAAATATCCACAGCAAAACAACAAAAAGAAAATAGTAAACAAAGTACTTTTTTTTTTTTTAAACCATTAATAAAATGATAATGAGCACATGTAGTTAAGTGCAAAAAAAAAGAAAAAAGAAAGAAAGATAGGAGAAATCAAAGGGAAATCAGAACGTATAGGCTACTATAAATTAATCAATCTCAAAAAGTTAGCAACACATTCAAGTTGAACAGCAGTCCCAGTATATGATCATAATAGGAATATTTGAAGTGTTGTTAAAACAATTTGATGCTTTAAAATTCAATCATTAAATTCTCAAGCATCTCTGGCTGGTAATTTCAACCAGAGGCCTTAGTAGTCCATTGAATGGCCTGAGGTGGCATCCCCAAATTTTGGCAGATTAGCAAATTATCCTAAACT
>JAOWBC010001714.1:21004911-21015322 GCA_028566105.1 Hypoplectrus providencianus
CTCTAAAAAACAAGGGATGAGATGCATTATCTGGGAAATACTGTGTTTATTAACTTTACATGAAGCAAAAGATGAGAAATCCATAATAATAACTGGATTCTCAGCTAGAAATGCTCTCATGAGGCCATTTACTGTGGAGTGATGATTAAAAAAAAACTTTGGTTACAGAAACATTTTTGTATACATGCAAAATGCCAAAAAACTAATTTTTCTTCCTCACATTTTCTGAATTCATTATTCTTTTATCTAGTTGATGATCACTGTTTTACACCATGTTATGCCAAAAAAAGATTAATGTCTGTTTTTTTGGTTGTTTAACATTTTGTTAATGGTTTTTCATTCATCTATAGGAAATAATTGAAGCATTAGACACACTTTTCACAATTCAATTAGTTCTTCTGATAAATCCTTCATGTAAGTTTTGTGACATAGCAGTGATTAACATTTTAATGTAGTTTATTTGTATAGAAGAGTTGTTAAAGTCTTCCTTTAGGAGTCAAGCTAAGTCATACATTACAATTACAGAGCATGATCTGTTTAACACATCTGTTAAATACAGCAAAATGTTAACAGCGTCACTGGATTAAAGAACTTCAGTGTGTATTTTTACAGCAGCGGCTTTTTGTTATCAGGATAAAGGGCCAAAGGACTAATTGGCTTTTGGTCCAATGGGACATTTTTCTGTTGGGGTTTCAGAATAACAGGCCATCAGATGGACCGCCCAGACACTGAGGTCAGGTTGCTTCAGGCAAATTCAGTCTTAATTGAGTTTTTTGTCATTCATATATTTTACTGGGTAAAGATCAACAGTGATTCACCTCAGCACATCTTTAACTTCTCTTATGGACTGTGATTCCAGTCTGGATATGTAAAGTTAGTTTGAGTCTTGCAAGTTATTTTTATCTGCAGGGTGAGGTGACTGATCTTTACACCTAAGCAACATGTTGCGGGCAGGCTTTGGGACTATCAGTTCCATCCTATCGTACCCAAATCGCTTTTAAGCTTGCGGGTGGGTCAATGCTTCAGTTCTAGGTTGTCGAGGTGAAATAGTGGAGAGGCGACTAAAGGAGGGAGACTGGGGCTATGCTGAAAGAAACCACTGAATGTAACTTTAAATTTGATGGACAGATCATTTCAGTGCTTTTTGTTTTTGTCCACGGAGCACCAGTATTAGTGCTAAAATCTTTAAACTGCTGCCTGCCTCTTGGGAATGTAGCCTGTTGTCCTGTGCTCGAGAGGCTGGAGCAGAGGGAGTTGTAGTAGAAAGTCGGAGTAGGAGGAGGTGCGGTACAGCAACCCGGCGCATCAGCTCATCCATCACTGTCCACACTACATGCAGTCAGGCTGCCCAGGGAGGGCCGGGCCCGGGCCGACTTCAGAAATGGTAATGGATTCTACCAGCAGCAAAGGGACCAGGAGCAAAGGTCCCCATTTACACACCTGCGGCCAAATGAGCTATCAATCTAGAAAGCAAGGCCATCGGGAGCGGTGGTCAGGTGACACTTCAGTGACATATTGCTCTGCTTAGGGCCAACAAAGACATCCGTTACCCCAGCCCCCTGTCCTAAACATCAAGGCCTCTTCCCGGTGACAGACAACTATATTGCTACACTTGTGTCATGTGTCATCAGCAATTTTGGCCTCCTACCCACATATTGACCGACCGCCTTCACATATCAAGACTAATTGACGAGTGCAAATCAGCATAATGCTGCAGACTGGGGCTTGTGAGAGTTGGCTGTGGGTTATTGAGCAACATTATTATGGATGACAGCTTGGACTCCAGTGTAACAGATTGTTTGGGTGTTGTTGGATGGAGTAAGTGCAGTGATGTGCAATATAAACAGCAACAAGTTAAATTGCCTGCAGCATTCAGGAGAGAATTAAAGATTGAATGCATTATTATGGACCATGTGTCATGGCTACATTAGCAGAAGGAGAGACCAGCAGTCTGTTACCGTCACACCTTTCCTTGACTGTGGGCTGATTATTTACACATTATTTACAAAACAATGAGCTGCAGACTAACGCTGAGTCATACCTGGGGACACAGTTTTGATGCGGATGGGATGGGGGCAGGTGTTGAGGACGCCACGGACATCTCCTAATGTCATTCCTAATACCGGTGTTCCCCCAATTTCTAGGATGATATCACCCACTGTGAGTCCACCCCCTGGAGCGGACGTGACAAAAGGAAACTCTCCATAATCTGCTCCTCCACCAATCGAGATCCCAAGCTCCCCCGACGAGCCCAACAAGGGGACGAAGCTGTCCTGCACCTTGGAGCGCCAGTGCAGCTTCTTCACCGCTGTCTTAGACATGGCGAATGAGCTGGAGAGGAAAGGAAACAGGGTTGGAAGGGTGAGCAGAAAGGTGTAAGAAAGGAAGAAAATGTCAATTGCATAACAAGGCAAGGAAAGATCCTGTGACTTCAGGCAGGAAGGTTGTTTTGTTATTTAACCTTTGTCAGTTGTCAGTGTCTGAGGTCTGGGGAGTTGCAGTGCTCAGAATGGGCAAAAGTCATGAATAATTCCAGCCTAATGGGTTAGGATGTTTTCTCTGGCAGCCTGAAAGTCAGGAATGACACAACACACGGGAAATGTGTCTTTGCTATATGCAAACATACAACAGCACAGTACATGACAAGCCAACCAAAAGAAGCAGAGAGACTTTCCCTCATGGTCGTTGTGCTTGCTGCAGGCTGACGTTATGTTTTCATGTAAACACACAACATTGGAGTTAGTGCACATTCCAGCACATCCGCTGTCACATGGGAAAATCTAGTTTGTGCTCAATGAAGGTGCGGGTCATCGAATGCACACACACGTGCTCAGATGGGCAAACCTGTAGCTGCAGGCCAACACGGGAGAATCAGTTCTGTATCTACACTGGTGCAATAAACTTACACAATAATATAGATTGTTATAGATTTTTCCAGACAGAAAACAATTACCACGTTTGTTTGCACATTGTATTCTCCAGGACAGATTCTTTCCAATCGTTTGCTCTGTGTGTTTTACTGCAACATGTTTCCTAGGGAGCAGCTGTGTGTGCGTGAGTGTGTGTGTGTGTGTGTGTGTGTGTGTGGGCTTAGGATGTAGCTGACATGGTGAAGATTTGTTTGAGTTGACAGTGGCTTGACAGCTGTGATGTCCGGAGAGAGCGGACAATGTTCCTTTGACATTATCAGAGCAGCACTGTCACCTTGACACACACGACAGCAGAGATTCACAAGGTGGGGCAACAGAATCCCAAAAACAACAAGCGCAGATTATATGACAAAAAAAAGCTTATTTTTCATAGGAATAATTTGACATTTTGATCCAAAGAGCTGGAATGGTAAATAAGCCAAGCCGTGGCATTGCAGAATAGGCGCCTATTGTAGATATATTGTATTTTTGTATATGCTGGCAGACATTTAGTCTAACTCACTGGATGTAGACGGTGGGTATAAACCTGCATTTGGCCATGTACTTCCTGCAGCATTCACCTCCACATCAGCCATCTCTGCTCTCTATTTTACAGAGCTAATGTAGCTTCTTCCTGGGCTTATTGCTGATCAAGAGGACTGTGATTGGCTTAAAGAAAAATCTTTATTTTGCTCCAAGAATGAGTTGTTAAAACCAAGAAGTCAGGTAGCCATTTAGCACCCTGGGGTCTATTCTTTCAAACTCTGTGAGGTTTTTGAAAAGGTTTGTGGTTAGACGGCTAAAAGGTCTGTGGTTAACACAGGCTGAAGCGATCTTTGACTTTTGCTATACATTAAAACATGTTAAAGTGAATAACCCTACTGTCCTTAAGAAGGTGGTTGCTAACAAGGGACTAAATGAGACTCCAGTGATTATTGGGATATTTATATATAGACAATAAACCACACCCACTATAGGTCTTTATCCAAAAAGTGGCTGTACACCATACATGGACATATAAAAACTGAAATCTGAAATGAGGAATTGTTAAAAGAGGTCTGAGTTCATTTGAAGGCAGTCACATTACCTGTTTATTATCATTATATTTAATCATTTGCACTTTGTTGATATACAAATAAAAAGACTAGATTTATCATAATTAATACTAGGGATAGATCTATATGATAGATATTATTACGGTGCCTGACAGAGCCAGGCACGTTGTTCCCCTCTGCCTTCACTCTTTATGCTAAGCTAACCCTAACAGCTAACTGGCTGTTACTTCATATTTACCAAATATGTAGTGACAGCGGTATTGATCTTCTTCTTTAAATCTCAGTAAGAATGCTCAAAAAACATATTTCCCCAAGCACTGAATCGAAACTTACTTTGGAACACCTACACTTACACAAACTGGCTTAAGAACAATACTCCTAATGCACAATACTGATCTCCAGTTCTATTGTAGTCAGGAGATTAGCAATTACACATCACCCCACCAAAGATCCAATCCTCTTAAGTGACTGTGTGGCTATGGCTGGGTGGGGATAACCACAAGAACAGGATATAACTAATCCTTTCCAGTTGACTGGTCATTCAACTGGCAGATCTGACAGGGATCCTCTACTTCCATCCTCTCTCTCTGACCGCTCGGCCAACAAGAGGGGGTCCCCAGTGGCTTTTTATACACAGAGATGGACAAATGAGAAAGAGAAAGGCAGGAAGCAGAGAGAGATTAGAAGAAAAGAAAACCAGAAACAGGGTGAGAATGAAATCTGTAATACGGATGGATTGTGTGTGTTTTTGTCCCACGCTCTGAGAGTAATGGGAGTACAGAGGTCAGATAGAGATCGAGAGGCGCCACACAGCCTGAGGTTGGCACAGGACTCACTTGTTTGACCTTGCAGGACTTCAGCTCAGGCGACATGAGTCAGAGTTTCGGAAACGGTTGAGCTGGTTCATCGAGAACCCAAAAACCACGCAACTTGCATTTCAGTCTTGGTTCAAAGCCAACGGCTGTCACTGTTGCTCTAACGCATTTGAATAAAACGCAATCAAACAAGTAGTGCAGTTTACAGCAGTGTGTTCCGACCTGAAATTATGCTTATCACTTCATCCTTGCCAAGCAGTGCCCCCAGTCCCTCTCTCTCTACCCCACTGTGAAACCTTCTGCAGCAACACTGTCGACCTGTTTCTTCAAAGCCGGCCAGCCTTCCACCCACACAGAAACACAGTAATACAGCTTGCATTAAGTGTGTCGTGAGAGGAGAATAAACACAAAAGCATAAACTTTTCCATCTAATCGTACATGATGAATTCTCATGTGCGCCAATCCTGAACAATAATTCCTTAAGCTGTTAGTCTCTTCATGATTTATCTAAAGATTTCTCAGAGTTCCTCAGCAGTTGGCAGCAATGATTAAAACGCTAAAAATAAAACGACTGATAGGTCTGGGGTATTATCCTATCCTGTTGGGCACACGCAGTCGCAATGTGTGTCTACATTATACGCATGGAGGCAGAGTGTGTCGCCTGAGCTGTAGCTGTTGTCTTGACCTCCTGCGTCTGATGGGGGTTTAATGAGCCACAGCCTGTCAGGTCCGCTGACGCCTGGACTTGTCCCACCGCAGACACACCCTGACATGGCTCTGCTCTCTCTCTCTTGCTGTTGATGCTACAAACTGGCCCTGCACACTCATCTGACTGTGTGCACTTAAAACACAGTGCACACAGCACTAGGTTGCCATCAGGACCGGAGAGGAATGTACTGTCTGTGACAAAGTGATCTCATTCAATTAGACAGTTGTGTTATTCTGTGTGGTTCAGCGGAATATTAATAAGTAATCAGTAACTTTCAATGAATACATCTTTAATGTGACACTACCTTGTGTCTAAACACACTGGATTTGCTTTCAGAACCATTGAAACATTCATACTGCGCTTCTGTATTTCAAAATTGTAATATGTGATGGTAAACTGATGAGACGACGAGAAATGATGACCTCGTCCTCACTCACTCTAGTGTTCTGTAACCTTGAGTCAACATGCTAACATGCTTAAATGACAATACTTACACACATATGTTAATGTTTACCATGTTCACCTTTGTTCAGCATTTCAGCATGCAACTATTTGTAAAATTGCATAAAGCAAAACTGAATTTACCCAATTATTTCCACTTCTCCTTAATTATTATCAAAAAAAAAAAAAAACAACCTTTGATGTGATAATAGTGCTGGATGTAGTCAGTAGAGGTCAGAGGATCACTGAAATTAAAAATTGCATCTAGAGGTGAACTGAGGGGAAGTATGAAGAAGATCATTTAAAAGATATAAGTAATATTTATAGATCAACAATGTTGTCTTTTGGCTTTAAATGGAACACAATCTTAAGTCTCCTGGATAAAAGTCCTACATTTATTTGACCTATTCACCCTCACTTACACACATCTTCATTTGCTCCCGTCACATATTACTACAGCCCCTGGAGGTCACTTCCTATACAAATGCCACTGTAGTTCATAATAGGGTGCACATCCTGGCCCATGATTGCATGGATTAAATAATAAGAAAAGTGCATTACTTTTTGTAGGTGAGTGCAAACGTTAAATGAGAACAGCCTGCATGGTGGCACTTCAAAACAAGTGTGGGGCTCATGTAAGACAATAGGATTCATTGCCTGGGAACTGTTCATTTCTGTAGCTAATCATGAGAACCAATCAGTCAAACAGATATTTCAGTCTGAGAGTGGTGGACAAAATATTATTGCCCTCCCAAGAGCCACAGCACTAACATGATTAAAAGCAGCATATTTATTACTCTAGATGAATCCTATAAAGCCAAAGATATAACCATTAGATATAGAGGAGGACACAATATATGGTTTCAAGGATATCTAGCCCTATAAAAAGAATACTCTATTGAGATTTCTGACCTTTGGGTCAGGAAAGAGCTGACCATTAGATATCTTGTTTCACTGACTTCCTCTCTACCAGCAACCTGCTCAGGCTCTCTGCAGCCTGCAACCCCGGCCTTCCAGTGTAATTTCAAACCACAGCAATCTGTCAATGGCAAAACACACATCCTCCTGACTTCGAGGCTATACTTAGGATTTTTTTTTTTTTTACTCATGTTTGTTTAAAACAGAAGGTGTAAAGCCACAGTCAAGGTTATTTGGACTCGGTGTATGCTATAACAGCTGTGCCCCACAATGCTTCCCGTTTGAAATGTGCCTTTTAGCCCTGAAATGCCTAAATACCCCTGCTTGTACTATCCAGAGAACATTCACTGTTCTTAGCTAATTAACCACATCAATAATAGATTTTGTACTAAAAGAGACTGTAGAAACTGTAATTTTAGCTTAATTTTAACAAACTTAACATCTCATTTGTTGCACTGTAATAATACCTTATGGGGCAGCAGTGCTAATGCTGAAATTTCAGGTCTATTAAATTCTTCCCAGTAATTAGTTTAAAAAAGCGGGCGCCATTTTACCCCTGGCATCTCATCGTCACGAGTGAAATATCTTTATTACAGGACAAATTAACTAAGCTGTTATTTCAGGTTTGGATCTCGAGGGTGTTCATTTATTAAAGTTACACAGATGAGCTTTGCCATGGAGCTCAATAATTCAAAGTCAACTTGAAGCAACGACTCAAGGACATGGGGGAATAGCACTTGACATTGTGGTGGAGAGCATCTTGAAAGACCTTCAGGAAAAAGGGCGTAGGCAAAACACATCAATTAAGACGAGTGAATAATTCAATTGCTCGGTAGAAAGTAGCTCTGGTAAGGCAGACGAGAAAACAACAACATGTCTTCACAGATTTATCCGGAAGGGCGAGGTCTAAAGTGCACACAAATTCATATAAGATAGAAAAAAAATCTTTAAAACATGACTTTTAGCTTCATTTTGGCAGCTCAACACTTATTCAAACATCCGCCCTGTATCAATGAGGCTTTATGGTTGAAGCACTGACTGTCAGCTCTCGTGATTCCCCCCATGATCCTGATGCCTATCTAGATGCCGGCCCTCATCCCCATCAAAGCCGCCTCTCCGCTGGTAGATCGCTCTCTGACATAATCGGCTTTGACCGCAGCAGAGTTTGTTCAACTTCTGCAAAGACCGGAAACTTTTCCCACAATCAGCTTTTGCCTTGATATGTTGCTCTAATCTAACTCTCAATCTGATTGCCCTCACTCTAAATGTGCATGTGACTGAACAGCTTTTGGGTCCTGCATGAGCAGCAGAGAGGCTTTCCGCTCATAAAGCTTCTATCGGTTTGACTTGGTGGAACCATGTTCGCTCTGTTGTCCGCATTCTGTTTCCGCTCTAAATGACGTGTACAATAATGAAATTAGCCTGTTCAATTACCTCAGCAAGAATGCTCTATGAATTTATGTAAGCTCATTTGGTATTTTACGCATGCTCACTGAAAGTTCAAGAGATGAATAGTTGTCTTTCCTTAATGTGAATTTTGGAGAATATTGATGGACTGGCTGTGTGTTTTGTCAGCTAGAGTGTGACCAGCATGCCCAACAGATCCATTTGTTGGACTCTCTGCAAGAGCTCGCAGTGAGTGAACAACTGCAAAGACTGGAGGTTCTTCATAAATCTGCATAAGCCAGATCAAAGTCAGCATGACTGATGGTTACATAATAAAGTGACCAAATGCTCTGCTGCTACATACCTAAAGGTAAACTTTAAGAAAGCATTCTGCAATTCACAGCAGCCTGTGTGACGAACACTTAAGCTAAAACAACAAATTTTGTTGCAGAGTAGTCAATGCACAGATTATTAATCATCAGCAAGTTTTGATCATCCGTAGTCATTCGTCGAGGAAAAATAATCAAAATAATGTCTCTCAAATGTAAGAGTTTGCTGCTATCTTTCTTCATATCACAGTTATTTGAACAATTGATTACTAATCAATTAATTAATTACTAATTAATCATTACTGATTAATACATCAGTGTTTTTTCTCAATCAGTTTATTGTTTTGTTGTTTAGTCTATAAAATGTCATTACAAATTCTCAGAGGCCAGTGTGAATTCTTGTCTGACATTTTTTTTTCATCATTTATGAAAAAGTGCAAAGGTGTTTCTGCTTCAAATGTTGCTGATTAATTTGATATCATAACTAAACATCATCAAACTTTCAAGCATTTTCATCAATTGTATTACAAGAACAAAAAATTGCATCATGACAGACCTGGACTGTGTTAGCGTTTTGTATTTTACAGGTGAAGAAACCCCTAACTTGAACCCCGTCCCAAACACCAACCCTCAGCTCTGTTCTTCAGTGTAAACCTACAGCGAAGCACACTGGTGCTGATCTCACAGCATCATCCCATGGGTGCTGTTGGAGGTCACACAATAAGGCATCTTAAATAACCGGTGACCTTAAATTCATCTGAACCAATAGACTGGTGGAGCAGCAGACGGACGGAAATTTCACAAGAACATCCTCGCAGCTCCGACTTCACCGTCTTATCTGACATCTGTGCCCTGACCTCTCCCGCCGAACACTGACACCACACTGTGCAAGCAACGTGGGGTGCACTAAAGCTCCCTGATGCTCACTCACTTTCAAATCTAGGGCACGGGAGTGCTCAACACAAAACAGACAGCAGTGGCAGATTTAAAAATAAAAGATTAAATGCTTGTGGGCTGAAAAAACACACACACACACACACACAAAGTACCTCCCTCTGTCATACACGCTGGCGTATACATGCACGGGAAACATTCCTCTCTCGATAAGAAAACATGAAATGAAAAGTACATTCGATATCATCTGCACGCTATCGATAAATCCACAGTCTATTACAGTGTGATTTAATAAAGCTGACTACAAAAGTACTTAGATTAAGATTACAACGTGATTGAGCATTGGTGCACACATACACACACCTGAGAGGATGACACACTCTGGGATGTTCTCCCAGAGGTGTCTTATGGTGTTACAGGATCAAGGTCAAGGCAGTGGGCGCATTAACAGGGCATGTTGTGTACACTCTGCTCTTCTGAGGAATACCACTGTCACAACAGGTCCTCCTACTCATTGTGCCAGGATGCATTACAGCCCTCACTGCGATCAGAGATGAGCTCTCATCAGGAAGAGAGAGCAGTTTAATTAAACTGAGCAAATCAGCTTCTCAACGGTGATGACGGATAAGAGGGAGAGAAAGGGGGAAAAGCTGGGAGAAATTAAGGAAAAGGAGGATGATACAGAACACTGAGCCCTGTGGCGTCTTTGAAGCAAAATGGAATAAAATAGTAGAATCAACACAGAGGAAGGTGCAATGAAAGAATGGCTGAAATCATAATAACAAAATGAATAATTCAGGAAGTGGAGGAGGGGGTTGAGTTCACTATAATGAGCATTTTTGTGAGGTCGTACTTTGGTAACCTAAGCAGGCCTTCAAGTGTGTGTGTGTGTGTGTGTGTGTGTGTGCGCGTGTGTGTGTGTGTGTGTGTGTGTGTGTGTGTGTGTGTGTGTGTG
>JAOWBC010001714.1:21049413-21077519 GCA_028566105.1 Hypoplectrus providencianus
TGCTGTGATGGTAGTTTATGTGGAATTGTTGATTGAAAAAAAAAATACAAAAAACTACAGAGCCCATTACAATAGGGCACACGTCTAATCAAGAACACACGCCTCGCCATTTAAGCTTCTTTAGATCAGTGTTCAGCTTTGAAATGTGCCCTCACTGTTGCGTGTGTCTTTTTTTCATAAAGGCTCCTTTATCGGGCCGTGGACGCCAATGCCATCAACCGAGGGCCCATTTACAACTACCGAGTAGAAATCTCCATCTTCTTCATCATCTACATCATCATCATCGCCTTCTTCATGATGAACATATTCGTGGGTTTCGTCATCATCACATTTCGAGAGCAAGGAGAGGCCGAGTTCAAAAACTGCGAACTCAACAAAAATCAGGTTAGTTGAATTTGGAATCTTGATAAACATTTTTAAAGTAGATAATTGTTTAAATGTGATGCATTTGTTTGATTTCTTCCTTTCCCCCCTGTGCAGCGCCAGTGTGTGTACTACGCCTTGAAAGCTCAGCCCATAAAGATTTACATTCCCAAAAACCCATCGCAGCTCAAATTCTGGAGAATCATCAACTCCAGCCAGTTTGAATACGTCATGTTCGTGCTGATTTTGGGAAACACGCTCACTCTGGCTGTTCAGGTTTTTACTGCACACGGCTCTGTCATAAAAAATACAGAAATGTTGAATAATTTCAGTGCTGTGATGTGAAGTCTTGTGTTGTTTCCTGCAGCATTACGAGCAGTCCAAACTCTTCACCTCCATCATGGACATCCTCAACATGATCTTCACGGTGGTTTTCACGATCGAGATGATCATCAAGCTACTGGCTCTGCGCGCTCATGTGAGCTTTCAGCCTTTGAGGACAACATCCAGCGGCCAGAACCGTCTGTTTCAAGTCTCTCACTGTGTTTGTTGTTTCCTTTGCAGCACTATTTCATCGATCCGTGGAACTCGTTTGATGCTTTGATTGTTGTGGGGAGCGTGTTGGATATCGCAGTCTCTGAATTCAGCGTAAGTCTGTCACACGTGCTTGGAAAAGAGTGTTTGTTCTACTGGCACAGTTCTATAAAGTTAATAAAAAATCTGAGAAAGTTCATTGGTGTTAAATACTCTATAGGAGGCTTGATGAGAGCCAGTAGAAGGCACTGTTTCCTGTTAAACCCTTTGAGTTTCGGGCTATTTCATCCGTTTTTGAGCCCTTCCATGTTGTCTTTTTACGCCTTAATTTTTGGTATTTTAATGTTGGTTACCATTATTTTCAGCACACCCTCATCTATAAGACACAATAATTGATTTTTCACTTTAATTTATCAGATCAACATTTTAAACCCCCGAAAAACATACACACTAAAAACAAAATCAGATTTGGGGAATTACTTTTTTGGTCAATGTGAACACAGGTTGCAAATATAACTTATAATAAGAAAAAGGAGGAAAACGCCTAGTTATATATTTTAATATCAATATAATTTTTAGATTGCTCCAATAACACAGCTCAGACTCTAAATCATGTATGTTTATCGCGTCATTAAGAGAAAGTCAAATTGTTGTTGGCTTATAAATTTAAAGAATGGCTGTTTTGTTTTCTGTTTTTGCAAATGAACTCTTTTTTAGTACAATCACGCAGCACAAAATAGCAAAACTGACAAAAATAGAATAAATCATTAATACATGAACTTTAAAACAATGTTGCAAGAAAAGTACCTGAACAGTTAAGTGAGTAAAAACAAATCCATATAATCACTAATTTAAATGTTGTTGTGTGTCTCTTTCCTCTCACACGACATTTACCTGTTAAAAATGGATCCAGGGAGGAGGCGGCCATGGGGAGGTGAGAGCCTAACACCACCACTGCAGCTTTAAATCTGTTTTAGGTTTAAACCTCAACACTGTCACACACTTATTTATTCATCTGCTTCACTTTTTTGCTGTAGGGTAAAGGAGAGAGTGGAAAAGTGTCCATCACCTTCTTCCGTTTGTTCCGAGTGCTGAGGTTGGTGAAACTGCTCAGCAAAGGAGAGGGCATCCGAACGCTGCTCTGGACGTTTGTCAAGTCACTCCAGGTCTGCAAATCATTCACATCATACAAATTGTTTTCAAGACATTTAAAAACAAATATTAACCTGTAACTGTGCTCTTAACTTTGTCCAACTCAGGCCCTGCCTTATGTTGGTCTGCTCATTGCGATGATCTTTTTCATCTACGCTGTGATCGGCATGCAGGTGAGACCCCATTAAAGTGTTGATATTATCACATCAGGGCTTTTACTTTCCTCATTTCCACCAATTTACCATAATCACTTAACTCATGTTGAATCTACGGCTGCAACTGTTTCTTACAAAGTGCACTGTCTTGTTTCTGTCAGACATTTGGGAAAGTGGCCATCGACGACAACACACACATCAACAGAAACTGCAACTTCCAGACTTTCTTCATGGCCGTTTTGGTGCTGTTCAGGTGACACATTTTATCCCATAAAAGGACAGTGTGTCACTCAGGAGAGTGTCACTTACAGAGTGTTAATAGTTTGTTTGGCCCCAAACACAATATCAAAAAACAACAATGAAATAATCTCATCAATCTTGTGTAGAAACAGATTTAAAAGATCTTAGTGTTTAAGTACGAGTGAAATGTGTCTGTGTCCCTGTAGGTGTGCCACTGGGGAGCAGTGGCAGGAGATTATGTTGGCAGCTCTGCCCGGTAGACGCTGTGACCCAGAAGCCGACACTGAGCCCGGTGAAGAGTTCAGCTGCGGTAGCAACTTGTCCTACATCTACTTCATCAGCTTCTTTATGCTCTGTGCTTACCTGGTGAGTGAGCAGGGGAAGATTACAGATCTGTTGTTTTTCTCATCATTCAGCTCTCAGATCATTTGTAGTAAAACACTTTCCCTCCTTTTGATAAAACGTAATGCAGCCCCCTGACTCCAAATTAAATTTAGGTAGAATTAATTCAGACTTGTGTTTTACAGGCTGTCAGGTCAAGTGCGATCAAAGTTGGATGAAAGCTGAGAGGATGGTATTAAAGCAACTGAGCAGTAGCAGTTGTAAAAAAGCTAACCCTGTCTTCTCCAATTCCCAGCTCCACAAAGAACTCCCACATCCGTGGATTTTGTTAATCCAGACAGCAGAGCCAAATCACAAAATCCTGATTTAAACAGTTGCAAACATCTTGGTAACATTTCCATGACCTCAGTGCTATTTTAAGACATTAGACAGGTTGAATGAAGGTGACTTAAATCCTGCAGAATGTGCAAGAGCAGAACAAGGTCTAATTTGAAGCCCAGCAAATGAAAGAAGGAGCTCGTACTTTAGCTGTTGTAGATCTGCAGTGAAAATGGATTACAGATTACCTGCTTAAAATCATCATCAATGCCATCTAAGAATAGAGCCTAATGCTATATGGTGCTTAGTCCACATAAAGTATAAACCAGCCTCATAAAGGTTCTGCATTCACTTAAAAAGGTTGTTTTCAAATACACTTACTACCTGATTATTTAGTGCCAGAAATAGATTTAGTATGTCACAATACACAGTGTGTCAAATCCACCGTTGGAATGTAACTTAGAACATTTATTTATGGACTGTACTTAATTTTATTTTGAAGTTATTGCATTCAAACATATGTATTCATTCTTCTACTTCACTACATTTCTGAGCTAAATATTGCACTTTTTACCCCACTTCATTTAGCTGACAGCTTTACTTTCTTTACAGGTTGAGATTTAACACGAAAAAATACAATTATTGTAAAAAGATTACTAAGTTTTGTAAATGTAGCCACATAACTGTCTATCACAAAGTTAAAATAAACCCCTATCTTGACAAAAAATTTAAGTGCTGCATACATAAATGTATCAACAATAATAATCCAATAATAAATTTATATATAACAAAATATAAAACAGGAGGGGCCACTCTACTTAATTGGTACTTTTACTTTTGCCATATAACATACTTTTGTACTTATACTGAAGTAAGTTTTGAATGGAGAACTTTGACTTGTAGTGGACTAATTTCACAGTGTCATATGAGTACTTTTATTTAAGTAAGAGTTCTGAATACTTTTTAAACCTCTGGTTAAATGCGATTTGCCAAAAACACCACGATGTTACTGCATCGGATAATTTTGCAGTATGCAAGCTATCATGCTTTTCTGACTATTCTGACCCACAACCCCCTGCATAGTGAGTGATACATCCCGATGACTGAGCCACAGGAGCACAGACTCGTCATGGCAAATATATAAGCAAGAGGGTGAAAGGGGGAGCCAAAATGTCTGATGAAGCTGCGATTAGAGATAGAGGAAAAGTGCAGCTGAAGCACCTAAAAAATGAATAAAATTTGTTAAATTTCAAGTATGTGCAATATTATGATTAACCTATTCTAAGTAGCCCTGTTCTGAAGCGACCCCCTTCCCTTTCAAACTATAGCTTTTAAAATGACAAGTCGAGACATCGTTAACCTTCACTTCCTCACCCTAGTCTTAGTCTCAGCTGTTTCCTTGAAGCCAGATTTACAACCACAGCGTCCAGGTTCATGTTCGGCCCCGTCTCACTGTGTGTCTCATCTCTCATCTTCCTTCTATGGTTTCTTCTCCTGTGGCCAGCTGACATACTTCAGGCTGTGTGTGGTCTTTGACTTTCAGCAGAGGGACCCCCCTGCTGCTAAAATAGACTGGGAACTTTTTGTCCAGCTGGGTTATGCAAAATTTATAGTAAACTGGACTGATTGACAGTTACTTTATTGTTATAAAAGACAACTCTGACAATCATGTACACGTAAAGCAAACAGATACAAACTAAAGAACAAACTAATCAAATCTTGACTTCAGTTTTGTTATGAGTATTTGTTTTTTTTTTCTCTGTCAAGATTATCAACTTGTTCATTGCCGTCATCATGGACAACTTTGAATACCTGACCCGTGACTGGACTGTGCTCGGCACTCACCACCTGGACGAGTTTAAGAGAGTTTGGTCTGACTATGATCCAGAGGCCACGTAAGTCTCATGTCTCTTTAACCAGCTGCTTCTCTGTTTGCCTCCTCTGACTTTTCTCTGAATATTCTAATCCCTGTGCAACTATCCTTTTGTGTCACTGGTTCTCACAGCGGTCGTATAAAACACATCGATGTCGTCACGATGCTGCGTCGAATTCAACCACCTCTTGGTTTTGGAAAACTGTGTCCTCATCGCGTTGCTTGCAAGGTAAGTTTCACCTAATAAGCTGCTTCACACTTGATACATTATTAGGACAGTTCTCACTCCTCCTCCTTCTTCTCCTCCTCCTCGTCCACTTCTCCTGCAGAGACTGGTGGCTATGAACGTCCCGCTACACGCTGATGGCACCGTCACCTTCAACGCCACTTTATTTGCTCTTGTGAGAACCTCTCTGAAGATCAAGACAGAAGGTTTGATGTCATACAGCTACACAGACAAAATAAATGATATGTATATATATTTATATATATATATTCCAAATATAAAGTTTGTGTTATTATTCATGCATTATGTAAGCAGTGTTTACATTTTGTAAAGACTGGGTAACTAAAGCTAGCTGCTAAATGTAGTGGAGTTGAAAAGTAAAATATTTGACTCAAATGTAGTGGAGTAGAAGTACAAAGTTATACAAAATGAGTAAATGAGTAAATACTTGGTTACTTTCCATCACTGTCTGGCAATAGCAGAATGTCTGAGAATAGCTACAACAAGAGTGCATTAAAGTCCTAGACAATGCCAAGAGAACATACAAGGCACATGCACATACAGCCCTTTATGATGAAACTGAAGCCATTATTGTTGCTATGTCTGTTCCATCCCATGGTACATAATTAAATATTACAAATAATCTGAATGTAAACACCTCTAATACACTGAGTACTGTGACACTTCATCACTTCAACCCTACTTCAATAAAGCCAAGCAGTCTCTTTCAAAGTGTTTGTTCCTGTTGCCCGTCAGGCCCCATCGACCAGCAGAATGAAGAGCTGAAGGTGATCATTAAGAAGCTCTGGAAACGCACCAAGCCCAAACTCATTGATGAAGTCATTCCTCCCCCTAGAGGTACAACAAAAACTTACATCGCTGCCATCCATGATTTAAAAAAAATCACTACAAATGTTTAATTCAGCTTTTCCTTAGAGACTTAATATGCCTGCAGCCGCTTGGCGCTCCACATGTTCATCACTAACTTCTTTGTTTTTCCTCTGCAGGGGATGAAGTGACCTGTGGGAAATTTTATGCCAGCTTCTTGATTCAGGACTATTTTAAAAAGTTCCGCAAGAGAAAGGAGAGGGAGAGGAAATCCAAAAAGAAGGACAGGGCGGCTTCCCTGCAGGTGAGGATCCCCTCTTTACACAGCTTTAAAGTTATCATAATAATAAATTATGTCTGATATGCCATTTTGTTTTTTACAAAATAGTTCAGTGCTTAACAAACTTAGAGGAGTAGTTGGACTCATTCTTTGTCAAACAGGAAGACAGTGTAAATACCACTATACTGCAGTAATATGATCCACTTTCTTGGTCTTAGTGAGGACCCGAGCAGCAGCGTTCTGAATCAGATGCAGCTGTCTGATCGATTTTGTAGAGGAACCTGTAAAGACAGCACTACAGTCATAGAGCCTACTGAAGATAAAAGCATGGACAAGTTTTTCCAAATCCTGCCTAGACTTAAGTCCTTTAATCCTTAAAGTGATTGTCGGCTGACATTGTGGCTGCCTTAATCTGGTTGTTGCAAAAACTTTAACTACCTCTACTAAGTAATGATTTCGGTGCAGTTTTTTAGCAGGATTAGGGAAAAAATTACTGGCCCGAGCTTAATAAAACATGGTTGAAGGATGCAGCATGGGCCAGTAAAGAATCCATAAAACATCTGAAGCAAATCTGAATAGCAGGTCAATTACACAAATTATTTTTTACTTTTGTCAACATGTTGAAAGGGACCATTTATGCTGCATTCAAGGGGCAACAGAAAACTTGGACGGAAAAAAAAAATGGTTTGGCCTATTAAAGCCATTGGAATCAGTTTATATACTGTCCAATATGTGCCATTATGAAAACTTTTTTATGCAATCAATTTTTAAGTACATTATGCTTGGCTTTATTCAGAAATTTTGTTATCTATTAATTTTATAATTTATTTAATTCATATTTCTTTATTTTCTCAATTTTGTATATAATTGACTGACAGTGACATACACTGTAAAATGTAAAACACTGTTAAATATTATCAAATAAAGTTTGATGATTGAGAAAGTACCCCTCTGAGTGCATTTGCAGGGTGGTAAAAATTTTTTTTTATTAAACCCATCTCTAAAAAAAAGTAAAACTTTCATTCCAGCACAAAAAAATTAGTGTGTTGGCTTATAAGCAGACGGTCCAGGTTCTCTCTGTGTCCCCATTTCAATCTGTCACCTCTGACTAACAACAAAGTCATAAAATGATCAAAATAAATAAATTTAAAAAATCCATATCTCCAAACATCTCTCTGAACTGAGATCAAACATCCACATCCAGCAACAATAACGAAAATGCCTTCTGCTCTTCATCGACACTTTGGGTTCAAACGTTGTGTTTGTGTTGTTAGCTCGGGCTGCGGACGCTGCAGGACCTGGCTCCAGAGATGCGCCTGGCGATGGCCTGTGACCTGGAGGATGAGGAGGCTGTGGATGGAGAGATGACGGGTGATGAAATGCACGACAGCGAAGCCGGCACCTCGTTGGCCACCACGCCTGCCGGCACACCGTTGCCACCTCTAGACGCTCTGGTGGACCAGATCAGTGTGTTTATGGAGCCTGAGCCCGTGATAGCCAACGGGGGCGTGATCACAGAGCAGGTGACGGGCCTGCAGGAGCACCAGAGACCAGGATCAGAGCTGGCCGGAGTCAGCATTGTAACAGAGCAGCCTGTGAGGTCTGTTCCACCGGCGATCAGGTGGGTTTCTCTCATTTTAAATGAAGCTTTGTTTATTCAAAGTTTGTTACCATATATCTCTTAATGAGTTGTTTCCTGTCCTGTTCAGGGTGGAGTCCATCAGCGAGTTACCTCCTCCTCCTCCAGAGATAGAACCAGCTGTGGCTGAAGCAGCAGCTGTGGTTGAAGCTGCAGTCGTGGCTGAAGCACCTGCTGTGGTTGATGAGCCTGTGGTGGCACCTCCACCTGTAGCAGCTGAGCAGGTCTACAGCACTGCAGGAGATGCTGCAGGTCTTTCATCAGTAGACAGGTAGGAATATCTGCTGTGTGTCCAGTATAAAAAGCAACAGTCAGCAGGTGGTTATCTCATCTTATTTTGACCATTTTAATCAGTCAACAAACAAAGATGACAAATTACTTATTCATCTTTAGAGGTATATGGATTTTTATGTTCCAAATATTAACGGTACTGGAGGTACAGAGCTTATGAAAAAATACAGTAAAAAGATAATAGTTACAAATGGACGAAACAAAGTACAAAAGAATGTTATGGTTATGGTAAAAAAGGTGATTATGTAAATATTATTTCATAGAGAATAGTCGACTGATGAATTCAGGTTCAAGCATACATTATAAAACAAAAGAGCACAGTTAGAACAAGAATGTTACTAGTCCTTTAAAAGATTATTCCCAGAAGCCACATATGACACTGAATTTTCTTTAATATTTTGAAGTTAGTTTTTTTTTCTTTTTCTGGGTTAGGCTAGCTTTTTCTTGCTATCTTTATGTTAAATTGGTTGTTCTTGTGTGATGCGTTCTTGTATTTCTTCAAAGGCACAACATACATATAGGTTTTTTAATATTATTTTCATTAAGCTAAGCTAACTGTTTCCTGGCCCCATTCTGAAATGACATGCAGGTGGTATCAATCTCCTCATTAATCCTGGAAAAAACAAAGAAAATGGGGGGATTTCGTAAGGTGTTTAACTGTTTTCAAACCTTTGAAAATATGGAATGATTCTGAAACTCTTTGTGTGCATCCTACAGGTACATGTATCCAGAAGCGATCTCTCCTACACCCACTGATATGGGTTACAACGAACACAGCCTGGACAGAGCCGGCAGCATCGGGGAGATACCCTACGACAGTCCAGCTGCCAACGGCTACAACAGCAACGGTTACGACACCAACATGAATGGAGGCAGTGTGACTGTAAGCCCAGCTCCATATGTCACAAACGGATATAACGGGAACGGATACACAGGCGACCACGGCAGTGTTATAAGCACCAATGGAAATGGAAGTACGATAATCGGCAATGAAAACGGCAGCACGTACAGTTACAATGGAAACGGCTACAATGGAACTGAGAATGGCTCACAGTTTGTCAGGAGACGACTGCTTCCTCCCATACCCAAAGGTGAAAAACATTACATAACAAGCATACATTTAAAATTTTCCTTCTTTATAAGGAGGCAGTCTAGTTTAGTACACATCTATTTAACCTTCTTAGTGCTGGGGTGGGGGGATAAGTACATAAAGCTCATAGTTTGTTATATCCAAAGTAAGTTTATTATAGTTTGAAGTACTAGATCAGAAGGTTGTTCAGCAAGAAATTACAGGTTATATTGTCTGGACGTCAAAGTAGAATAATCCCAAGGGATGTCCCAATCCAAGGGCTGGGCACTTTATGAATTTAAACCATCATTTAGGACCTCTGATGTAATCTTGCCTACAACAAAATATTGTTGGGTGGAGTCACATGATTGAAAAGGTCATCTGGGTGTTTCTTTAAAACCACAAAGATATGCACACTTTCATATCTCAGATAAAATATTCATACATATGTACAGTGACGACAATGTCAGTAAACTGTGAAGGCAGTAAAACTAAATAGTTTTCATTAATCATAATCGAGGTGAATTGGTCATAAAATATAAATTCAGGCCATACAGGCCAGTTCTAGGACATCAGGACTGGACGTAGTCCTGTATCCTGGACCGTCTCCTAACATATCCCTGTATGTTGTTTCAGGTCGTAAGCCGTCCTTTAACTTTAAGTGTTTGAGGCCTCAGAGCAGTGCGGACGACATCCCCATCCCAGGGACCTACCATGGGAACACATCCCCAAGATCCCGTCTCCAGGTAATGCTGTTCACGCCAGTCTGACTCTCCATACACAGGGTGAATGTGGTCTTGCTCACTGGTCTTCTCCTGCTCCTTGCTCATTCATCAGAACCAGCACAGCCTGGACTCCCGGCCCAGCAGCGTGTCTTCGATGTCGTCCGCCTCGTGGGCGAACACGGCGGCAGCAGGCGCCACTCCTCTGCCGGGAATAATCGCCCCCTCGGGGCGCAGGGGCAAGCTCATCTACACCCCTATGATCCTGGTGGACGAAGCCACAGGAAACAGCCAGCCGCTGTGGAGCGACGGCACTGCTAGCCTGCCTGCAGGAAGCAGGGCACCGGGCTGGTACCCAGGACAGACCAGGACCTTCACCAGCGTGAGGATGCCTCCACCTAACCAGGGCTTTGTGGATAAAGGCAGTGCAGACAGTCTGGTCGAGTCGGTGAGTAATAATGAAGTAGGGGATTTTTGTGAATGATGAACCTGTAGCAAACAGTAAATGCAACTTATTAACGTGGTCTTCTGTATCACTTAAAAGACTGGTAGTTTGCTTTTTAACCTTCTGGCACATTTCTTCTATATAATTTCACAATGTTAAACGAAGCAAGGTCAGACCTGCCGTTAACGTCTCTCTAAAATACTGGCTTGAAACTTTATTCTAATATTTGTTTGATGGTGATTAAGTAAAACTGAAAATAAGGTCAAATATATTCAACACCAAAAAAAAACTTTACCTGTGTCGTATTAGTTGTAGTCTAAAACCAAAGCCATAGTGATTTTGATTAACTTATGCAGTTTAAACCTTATTTAAAACAATAATCCAAAAACTAATCTGTGGATGTTAAATTACAGGATATGCATGTTCTCAAATCAATCAAATCAAAAATACCTTATCTCTCCCCAAGGGGAAAGTCATTTAAATTAATGACACATACACATTTATAGAAAAAAAAAGTCAAACATGAACATAAAAAAATTGAAATTTATTTTTATACCAATACAATTTAAAGATTCTCAGTAGTTTCTCATTCTACTTAGTGTGTTATAAATCAGAGTCAGTTTGCTGTTACTGCACATTACGTTAGAAGAAATAAAGTTGCAGCAGGTGGCATTTTAATTTGGCTAAGTGACTCTTTGAGCTGATAAAATACTCTGTGCATTGGACATAGTGCCTGATGGATGTGCATGTTTGTGCTTGCATGTGACAGAGAATGAGTGGCTAAAAACGTAATCCCTGCCTCACGTCATTGTTCCTTTTTTGTTTTTTCTTTCTTGCTAATGTCAGATCCTGATCTCAGAAGGTCTTGGTGTGTATGCCAGGGATCCAAAGTTTGTGAGCTTTGCCAAGCGGGAGATCGCCGAGGCCTGTCATATGAGCCTGGATGACATGGAGAGCGCAGCCGCAGACCTAATAGCTCGCGGAGCAAGTCAGTCCATTTCTCGCTTTGAGGAGGAACTGGCTGATGAAATGAACTGCGTGATTTCTTACTGAGATGAGCAAAACTGAAATGACTGTGTGAGAAAGGTATGGCAAAAAGGGGACAATTTTGTCTACTTTGCTGGTGTAAGGTAAAATGCTGTGCTGGTGAAATGTACTTTTAATTGTGAATGCCAAAAACACACACACACAACATAAACATAAACACACATTGGTTTTTACGAGCATGTGTCAGTATGTAGCAGAGCTCAACAACAACTCTCTGCGGTTTTGCAGAAAAAAATGCTGAATGTGACAGAAAATGGGGGCTCTTGGCATTATTACCATGAAAAAGGACCTTTTTGCATTATACTCTTATTTTGTACTGTACTTGAATGGTTTATACTTTATACACTTTATACACCTGTATAAACTGTAACAATAGAAAATATTAAGCTATTAGATGAATGAAACACTCACACTTTGTTACAGAAATAATGGATACATGAGTGCCCAGCAGCATTCACTATTATTGTTTTTAAATATTTAAATATACTGAATATTAAATATCCTCTAATAAGCAACTTTAAAACCCATAGAAAAGATTTGTGTGGCTATAAATAAAGCATTATTTTTTTCTCAAACGTGTTTTGTTTTAATTTTATTACAATTTTTGTGTAGTAATAATATTGTTCCAACAGCATACTTTAGCTGAAAGGGTCTTTTTAGTTTAGTTTTGTTTTTTTTGAACAGCAGTGCTATAATGGAGGTTGAACCCCATGGCTAAAACACAAAAGACTGAATTATATAATCAGTCATTAATGGACCGGCAGATGGACAACCTCTGGGTTTTACTTCCCCTTTTAGATTAAAAGAATAACAAAACTGTAACCCATACATGTCTGTTGTTCATTTTTTATTTACTTAGTGCTTATGCAGAACTCCAGAAAAATATACTGAAAAGGATAGTGCTTCATAACCTATATCCAAATCTTCATTCAAGGTCCATGACTGAAAGCGTACAGGAAGAAGAAAATCTTTATTTCACCGTCCTTCTTACTCGGAAATACTTCAACAATAGAAATAATTGGTGTGTTGATTACAGTAAGTTTAAAAATAATAAAAATCATAAGGTTACCTGATAGCTTCATGTAGTCTAAAAATCTTCTTCTCGTTTATACATTTTCTTGAAATTAAAAATATTCACACAACCCCTAAAATAATTAATGATATGACATTATTTCACACTGACCATTTCTGTACTTTAAATATTCACTACATACTAATGCTAAAAAAAAAAAAAAAGGAATCGATTTAAATTTAAACAGGCAGTTCAAGAAAAAATCAGTCAGGGCAGAGGTGCATAGTCAATGTTTTTTCATCAAAAGTTCTGAGCAAATATGAAGTCTCGTTGTAAAACCTCGCGAGATGTCTTGTTGCAACGAGATATAATTCAGAGAGGGAATGGCTGTAATGTTTGTTACGTTGGAGTAAACTACGAAAAAGATAGGGTTGTCGAGAGGATTTTCATCATAAATAACGGCTCATACAAATTGGTTTCTATCATGTACAACTAAAAGATGTTAAATAAACACTTAGCTTTCATAGAATTTCAGAGTTACAGACTGAATTTGGGCTAACAATGCTAACGGTTCACACTGGCGGCGACGACCGCGTCTACAGTGACTGTGAGTGTGATTATTCCCGACGGCCAAAGAGAGGAAGAAACGCTGATAATTTCCGAAAGAAAATTGCTGCTGCAGACAGAGCTGAGGTATGCCAATGTTATTGGTTAAGGTATTATGTATAACTGCATACAGCTGACCTAATGACAGCTCCACAAGTGAAGCCCAAACATCTTGACTGCCCCCTAGTGGTTGGCTACTGTATCGATCTTAAATCCAACCGCCTACTTCTAAGTACATAGAAAACAACAACAATAAGACCATAAATAAACAAACAGTAAATGAGTGCATAAGAAAACAATAAATGCTCATAACAACAAAAAGGAGTGGAATGAAGTATAAATTTATCTCATCCCACCCCCTCTCTATTAATCTTTAGCAAATAAGGCACATAGACTCCCTTATTTAACCATAACTTATGATTACATAAATGATATATGATACTATTTAATTTATCAATCATTTCAATTTATTTTGTCTTTAAAGAATGAATCATGTGCTAAAAATAATTAAACTGGGTATTCCCCAGCACATGCTTACGCCTTGCATTATATTACATCTTTATATTTACATATTTCTTAATAACCTAAAATTCTTATCCTATCAAAATAAATAAATATATAATAATAATAATATATAAATATATAGTGAACAACTGATGACCATCATAACCACTTAGTGAAGTGAATGTTTGTGCACATATTTTATTGAAAAAAAAAACGTTTGGATGATGTGCATACAGCCAAAATCAAAGTACATGTCAAGTACTTTTTCTCCAAGTTTTAATTTTTCTGAAAAGTTTGGTTGCTTAAGTCTGTAAATTAGGGAAGTCATAATTAACAACGATGACAGACTTGTTTTTGTTTGGGCAGATGTATAGGAACTCAACAATTTGACTTTACAGACCAATATATACATAGATTTTTGAAGCTTTAAGTTTTTTCCTTTTTCCTTAAATATTACAATAAAGAGCATAATAAAAAAAAAAGTAAATTCTTAATATTTCTCAAGAATATTAAATATTGGCATTGGAAAGTGAACGAATATGTTAATATCCTAGATATATAAAACACATATTAAATAAAACAATCAATCGAGTAAATGAAACAGACTCTTAAGCTCTGTTAACAAAAACTGCATGGAAATAAATATTATAGAATAGAGTTTGCAGGAATGGTAGGAGTGCCTGTTACCAGCAAATATAGTATCTCTTAAGGTTGGACCATTTAATTTATGAAGCTTTCTATTACATTACATTCTATTCTATTATACACTGTATATTCACCCTATAGTGTTTGCATGAATGTAGAAAACCAGAACTTATGTACAGAATGCGGTTCCCCGAGAAATATATTCCTCTTAAAATACAATCAGCTGACATTTGTTGATGGGTTGTTAATGACCAGCAGCAGTTCACGAGCCTTCACCGACCTTTTTATTTCCCCTTTACATCCCTCTTTCTGTGTACTAAAGCGTGAACAGTCTCCATGCGCTCCTCTCTGCATTATAAGCCTCGGGGCAATCTCAAGCTGCTCTTAGAATAAAGCTTCGCTGCGATTGGACGGACGGCTCTGTTCGTCTTTACTCCACGTCCAATTATTTATCTGACGTCACGACGCTTCACACGTCCTCGCCCAGCTCGTGACGCAGTCCGGCTCTTCCTCCTGGGCGTCTTCCTCCCCTGGGCTGTTCCGGATGAGACGCCTCCCTCCCTCCGCCCCTCTGATCCTCTTATCAGCGAGTAAGCGGCCAAGATGGATGTTGTAAACCAGGTAAGGCTTTTGGGGGAATATCATCTATTTCATTATTATTTTGTTCGGCAGATGATGTTCATTAAATTTGTATTATTTTGGTTTGCCGTGCGCTTAGGTTAAGATTTTTGTTTTATTTTTTTGCCTCAGATGCGCCGACCTTAGCGTTTGAATGCAGTGCTTTCGATTACCTTGGAGTCGAAATCGTGATTTATGAAATAATGTTTAAAAAAAAATGTCGCGGTCTAAATGCACGACAGAGTGCGATTTAATTGGACAATTTTCCACCACTGATGCTGCAGTCAGTGTGATGGAAAGGCCCACTGACAGTCCAAAAAAATGTGAAGGATGTCCAGAGATTTCTGCAGCAATGACATTTAGCAAGGGAAGGAGAGGATGTAGCCTTTCATCTCCGGGGATTCTCCTAATTGATTTAGACTGCTCACAATTAGCCTCGTGTTGCCAAGATAACAAATATGATTAATTTCTCGAGGCCCTAGGTGTTGTTCGGATAGCCGCAGTAGGCCCCGACACAGAGGAGGACGGTCTTTGCATCTCTATGGCCACAACCAGCTCATCTGCCTCTCATTGAGCTCTGTGCTTTTATGTGACAAAAGGCTTCCCTGAGAAATGAGCGGAGAATCAGGCTGTCAGACTGCTCTCCACATGCATTAAGTCAGTGCATGCGTCATCTGTTTAATATGGATGTTGAGAGAAACAATGAGGGTGATTGTAGCCCCACAGCCCGAGATAGAAAAAAACCCCATCACTGCTGCTTATATCCAGTGCGGCCATTTATTGATGCACAAGGCAGGGACACACCGCCTTCTTTGCGGTGTCGCATTCACCTGCGCACAAATGCTCCATCTTTATTTATTTTCAGTTACGAAGAATTCGCGAGACTTGCGCACAAATGGATAATAAATCGACTGTTGTGAAGCGTGCAGTGAGAGAGCAGAGAAAACAGTCGGATAATCAGCTTTGTCTAATTGTAATGCTGGCAGGAGCTCTCTCTCTCTCTCTCTCTCTCTCTCTCTCTCTCTCTCTCTCACACACACACACACACACATACACACACACGCACACATACCTTAGCCTTTAAAGTAGACTGTATAAAAGATGTACTACAATAAGAGTTGTACAGTAGGTACAAATCTCTAGCTTTGGTAACCCTATTTACTAGCAAATATTTAGATAACATTTGTTCACATGGAGTGAATGGGGGGTGTACATGAGAAAATGTGCATTTTTAAAGGTAAGCAGCCTGAATAAGATAACCTATTAATTGACATGCAATCTTAAATTGTATAATTGTCTTCTGAAAATACACTCATATACACCCTCTAGTGTTCAGCTGAATAATAACACTATTTTGTGGAATTACTATAGTGTACGATGCGGTTCGCAAACCCTGCCATATATGCAGGTGTCAGCAGTAGACCAGAACTGTGGGCTGCATATATAAGAGGTAATTTGGTGCATGGTCGTAATAGAGCTGGGCAATATGGAAAATATCATAACACTTCATGTACCGCCATAGCAGTATTGTAATGGTAGATAGTAGGTATTAGCGTGTCAGAGATATTTTGGTTGCAGCATACATGTTTCCAAATGCACCAACATGGAAACTCTAGATTGGGTTAAAGTTCATAATGCAGAACTAGTGGTGTCAACGCTAAAATGTAATTTATAACTTTGGCTCACTGTTGTAAAATACAGCTGGTGTCAGGAAATGTAGCAACCATGTTAGTCTGATTAGAACGATAAACATAAGTCACCATGTTTTAAGTTACCCCCCTCAAGCCCCAAAACCAGTCAGCTCAGTGGGCAAATGCATCAGTAGAAAAGCTAGAAAACTCAAAATTTCAGAAAATAATGGACATTATCTGTAATACTGCCAGAAAAAAATACAACATTGATGATCTAAGATATTATTTAGTCTTATATCACCGTATCAATATTGTATGTATATATATATTTCCTAGCTATAGTTTTGTCATTATATTGTCATTATGCATTGTGTACTGAGAGAGACTGATTTGTTATTTACGTTTTTCAACACTGCTAATGGAAGATTTTGTGTTTTTTGCAGTTGGTGGCCCAAGGGCAGTACACGGTAATCAAACAACCATTGGGTTTTATCAAAGTTCTACAGTGGGTAAGTGCTCTTTTTAAAATATTTTTTGCACCGCTTCTTTTTCATTTAAAAAACTACGTAGATAAAAAAGAATCACACACTAGAATATGATTATGGATAAAGCACTTGGGGCTTGTATTGTGTGCAATAAATAACGCTGTCATGTCCCGAACTGACAGATTTGTGACCTTCTGTCTCACAGAGGTTATAAAGCTGCATGGGGCTTAATAATAGATGTGGCTCTACTAACTTAAAAACATTCAAACAAACACAGATCTCTCACAGCGGTTAAAAATCAGACGTTTTTTTCCTTTTATCTACAAACATTACAGTAAAACTATCCTACTAATTACCCTCCTAAATGTATTTAAAAAAAATTGAGCCGAAGGAGTCTCCTGTATCCTGGTCATGTGATCATGTGATGCTGCCCCAGCAGGCTGAGCAGGAGACACCAGCAGGATGCGTTACGTCACCGCTGTAGTAACATGGTGTCAGTCCACTGAGGAATATAATGACAATTTGTCAAATCTTTTCAGAGGACATGACCTCTGCATACAAAATAGTTCATTACATCTGTCATGTGTTCAACCGCCTCCACCATGAGATGGAGCCAGAAAACTATAAATGCTGTTTACATATGAAGAGAGCAACTTAAATACATTTGCTGAGTTATTTAGTTTAGTTTAAGGATTGCCAAATTTATGTATTTGTTTTTTATTTATTTATTTTGCCTTTTTTCTTTTTTATGGACGATATATCATCACACAGGGTATACTTTAATAATTGACAAACATTAACTTTTAAAAATAGCTGCCAGTTTTGATATGAATGCATCAGCTTTTGGCCTCCTAAATTGAAAACATGTTTTTTTTAAGCAACTATACATTTATCATAGAACTCCAAAAAAGCTGGTACATCGTGTACAGAATCCATAAAATTTGGAAATCACAGCATCTATTTGGAAGAGAAAAAGCTTTTATCAGTTGACACATAAAATATCTTATGTTTGTAAGGTTTCTAGTTAAGTTTAATTATAGCAAATTATTACATTCTGCTTAATTTTTGTTTTAGATACTTGGGAGTTATACATCAGTTTAATCATGAAAATGTGACATATGTTCTTTGTTATTTGTGTTCCTGTTTGTGGTTCTGTCAGTCACAAGATTTATCACTAATATGATAGACATTTAAAATACATTTAGTTAGGGCTGCACGTTTTGCTGCTTGCCGTCCCTGTTTTTTAATATGTTGAATAATGGTAGCCACTCAAAATGGTTGGCAACCTGGCAACTCTTACTGTCATGTGCTGCTCTCCAGGGGTCCAGCTCCTCCATCGTGAGGATTTACTGCTTGTCTTTGTCTTGTACAATCATAAGCTGATTATCTTTGGTGTTTTGCTTGTACAAAACATCTGATATGACACCCTCAGCTTGTTTACTATTAATTACTGGCATTTCCTGATTCCACTCATGTTGGTCTTTCATAGAGCAGTTAAAGAAGAAGATGAGACATTCAGGATATTGTCTCACGGTCACAGAGACCCTCAGTCAAAGAGCATGCTCACACTGAAGAAGCTGCAGGGTTAACAGTCGTGCTCCTCTATCACAGTTTTGTCTCTCTCTCTACAGCTGGGGCAGCACAGTGGTGGGAATAGTGCTACTAATTACCCGCACAGCCCCGCAGCTAAGTGAGGGGCCTCTTCAGTGTGTCTTCTCTTATGTTACGTGAAACCCAGATGGGATATTACTTATGAACTGGCTCTTACTGGTTGTGGTTTGTGGTTGTGATTATGGCAGCTGGTTTGCATCATCAACCCCAGTAAGCAAAAGAATTTTGAATGCGGAAACTATTTGGATAATATTTTTTTCAAACAAAAAATCTGAAGCTTTTTGTTGTTGTTGTAGGCTGGTATGCCTTTGAATGTCTTTTTTCAAGGCTTTAATACTCTAAGAAAAACACACTCCCATACAACTGGAGGTCACCTTGGACTTTTTGTTCATAATTTTCCTATCATTTATAGATAAAAACAGTAAATCAAGAAAATCATTTTCAGATAAGGTAAAGCCCTAATTGTTTATCAGCTCTATGTTCCTCATTAAATATGTGCACGCAGTTTAATTATGAATACATTTTGTGCGGATGAATATGTAAGGATTTGAGGAGGGGATGCCCTTCCTATTCGTGGTTCCCATAATTGTTCGCTACACCCCTGATTCTCAGTATGAGAACACACGTAACACAACCAAATGAAAACGTGCGTGCCACACTGTAATGGGCTCTGCAGATATGCCAGAGAACAGTCAGAGGCATGAGTGTGCTGCATGACTCTGTAGTCCTTCCCTGGAGCTGTGTGAGTGTGCCAGCACCTCATCACTGCCTGCCTGGGTCACAGCAAGCAAACTACCAATCAGGAGCCCCGCTCAGGAGGCCAGGGTCTATGAATCATCTGTCAGAGAGGCCTGCGTGCCTCAGCGTCAGAGTAGAGGAGGAGCTGCTGGAGCTGCTGCTCTTTCTGGATTAATATGGGCATACACTACCAGCAGCGCAGGGGTTTTTTTAGTCAGGGAAAGAGGAGGCTCCCTCTTTTTCAGTGGCCTGAAAAGATGTTTCTGTTTAGAGGAAACAAACCTTTTTTGGATTCTTGTTGAGGTCAGCATATGATTTTCTTTAATTTGTCATCAGTGTTAATATTCATATATTTGGATTAGAGGGGAAATCAGTCAGTTCAGCTGAGTGATGTTGCAAGGATCCTTCAATGGTAAAAAAATGTGTGAGATTTGAAAAGGGTTCGGTATGTGTGAGTCATGTTAGCCTGCCCACCTCCCAGCCCCACCCCACCCACCCTCTCTGGGGAATAGTGCTGACAAAGCCCAGATTTGATGGATGTTGGAAGACATTGAGTTCCCAAATAAAGCTGATGTGGAGCTCAAGCACAGAGTACGCTCACAGCCTCCTCTGCTGCCTCCGCCGCTGCAGGATGCTGGCACCGCTATGTTGAATTTCATCTGCATGCAAATTTCACTTTCTGACTCATATAAACAGGCTGTTTGTGAGAACATGAAGTAAGAGCCTGATTCACTTTGCTGCGGTCCCCGATGTGTTATAAAGGCTGTTGATTTTGTTGTAGCTCAGGGGCTTATGCTGTTCAGACGCTCGGTGACTTTCTGTGGTTATTACTCCAGGGCCTCTGGTGAAGGCTAACACAGCTTGTGTTTATTTCTGTGCTTTTGTGCTTTCGGCCATATGTTGGCATGTGAGGAGCTGCAAACCTTTCTACAAGGATGGCTTTTTAACGTTTTTGCTGCATGGAATCCGGAAAATTGTGTTTTATTTTGGTATAAAATGGTTATGGTTACAGAATATTGCCAAGATAAATCAACTAATATAAGCTTATTGCTGATACTGCATATATGTTGGCTGAGAATTACAAAGAAATTGCAGTGCAGAGATACCAAAGCACTAACTCTTTTAAGCAGAAAAATATCTATATAAATTTGTTGATAGAAACAAGAAAATTGTTTGTATGAATTGGCTGGGTCTGTATTTCAGCTAATATCAGGCTGTACTCAATATACTTACATACAAAAAAATACATACAAATCTTCTTGATGTAGATAATTTCATATGTCAATAATGACTACATATTATGATATAGCATGCTTTCTGGTTAATTCATTGTCTACATGAAATACCTATATGGTCAAGCCTATTTTTCCATACTCCTATGATTTGCTCCACCTTGGTCCCCAAAATTAGACAATGTAATTTTATATCACAATATTTCAACATTTGTTTTTTCCATGATATGACGCAAATGAAAGACGCTAAATTATTGTATGGAATTATTGCCCAGTTCTATGTTTGTGTTATGGTTTCACAACATGACATAGAACGGTCATATTTTTAGATATCACAACAACCAATTAATGAGGATACATTGCTGATTTCCTACAAGACATTGCAGTACAGAAATACAAAAGATTATAACACAGTTGACAATATAAACAAGGATCTAAAATACAAAATGTCAGTGTTTTGGATGTAACCCAAAGTATTGTTAATGTAATCCTGTACCTTTCAGGTAATCAATATGACGATCTTAGAAAGCCAGAGTTGGTGGAGCTCTACAGTTCCTTTTATTGATCTGTGGATCGGTTTTCACAGAGACAGACAGACAGACAGTGTGAGAAGAGCCACAGCAGACAGATCGTTTGTGTCTGAGTGTGTGAGATTGTGTATCTTCTCAGCACAGAAGAGCTGACAACAACTCGGCATACCAGGAGGGGTAGAAACCAGCCGCTGCCTCCTCACTGTGTCACGCTGCCAATAGTGTTACCATGGCACTAACACACAGAGTGCCACCGTTTCTTTTCTCGGTCTGGCTGGCCTTCTTCTTCATCCTCCCCCATCACTCCTCCTTCCACTCATCTATCACCATAAAAGTGCAACTCTTAACGTGGTATGGCGCCTCACTTTTAAGTTAATTTTCCTTGTAAATCTCCTTTATTGCGTTCAGAACAAAGAGCAACCTCAGGGTTCAAAAACTGAAAACTTTTTACTTCCACTTCTTTTATACCGTCTAAAGTTGTGCTTCCATCAACAAACTTCATGTGCATTTTAGAGATTAGCATAACAACTTTATGGAAACAGAATTTTAAATACCTTTTGAAAATGCTCAGAAACGTAAAATGCTTATTTGCTGAACAGGAGATGAACATGCTTTTTGCAGATTCCTTTTTTGACATAGGGAACATTTAACTTACATTACTGATCAGCGTTTTCTGCTCTGCTGGTCAAGATGAGCTGATATCAAAGAACAATTATAAGTTGAATCTAATTCATAAACAGGCTGTATCCTCCTTACACATCCCTGCTGTACCCTTGTCACTTGATTACAATTAAATACAATGTTACATCACACATAATGATGTCTACATTTCAAATATTATGTGGCCACTCTGTTTAAAAGTCAAAGTTTTACATGATCTTATCATCTACATTTATCTCTGTCTCTGTCTGTCAGTCAGATCCCTTGACTCATAATAATTGTTTAACTGTATAATAATTAAGTCAAAGCTTGTTGGTATGATCATGTCAGAGAGAATCCAGCCTGTTTTCAGCAGGGACACAAAATATTTCTGGTCACTATTCTTATTCGTCTCACTAAAGCTGACCCTTTAACTGTTTCAGAGGGATAATGAAAGATTGATATAGGCATTGGGAGCTCTGAAGCCTTTAAATAACCCGGAAAATAAAAACAGCCACAGTGGTGCCATAAGGCATTTACACTAAACAGAGTAAGATGGAGCACATAATATATATTGTAGGATAGAATGAGCTCTGTGTAAAGCTTTGTGCCGACACTGCAGTTACTGTAGCTATAGATAAATCACACAGCTGCTGCAGCATAACTTTCTGTTATTCTGTATTAGCCTTTGAAGGGAATGTATAACAGAATTCAACTGAAGCAATAAACTAGTAATAAAGCTCAATCAAATGAGATATGATTTGATAGATCAGATTACACTTTTACTTTTAGAAGAGAATTTTTATCAGTGTGGCATTGGTACTTTGACTAAAGTAAATGGTCTGAATACCTCCTCCATCACTGATACTAATGTTGAAATCCGTCGTGTTTTAGTTTGGATTTGAAGCTCCACTACAGATGGCACCATTTTTTTTCCTTGCCTGAGATTTATAATAAACTGTGTTGTTCATGAGCAGCCTCCTCTCCCTCCTCTCTCACACACTAACACTGCCACTTTCATCACATCTCCAGTCATTTGCATTGGTTATTAAAACCTGTTAATTAGCCTTCTACCAACCACAGGAAGGAAAGGTGTTGGAGATATTGAAAGAGGACACTAGAAAATTAAAATTAAAAAAACCCTGCAGGAACAAAGGAAGATGAGTCAAGCGATCACAATGAGGCTCGCTTTAAGGCAGCTTGTGTGTAAATCCAGAAACGAGCCGGCGACTCACATTAGCTCAAAGATTACTGTAAATAGTTTAGTGTGTTGGAGCCTGCAGCAGGTAGACACGACTACAAGGCATGCCTGTGTGTGTGTGCGTGTGCATAAGAGCTCACGTGTTGGGGTGTGGCTTTGTGTGTGTTGTGGCTGGCTTTACAGTAGCTTGTAGTTGAGTACTTGGTGACAGATGGTAGAGCACCTCGGTCAGATTAATAGCTGGATTTTCCATCCAATCGGATCTGTCCTGCAGTGTAGGGAGGGTGCGGTAAAAATACTCTGACTGGTCTAATCTGACGTGTGTGTGTTAGTGTGTGTGTGTGTGTGAGTTTATCTCCATGCATGTCTGTTTGTGTCATTTATGTCAGTTGGAGCTGCAAAACCAAAATTGAGTTGCACCTAAAGAAACAGACCCCTGAATGCATAATCACTATCGTACCACAAAAAAAGAAAACGTTTACTGAAAACCAATCATAGTGGTTACCATGGTAACAGGCAGTGTAACCCGGTGATAACGCTGCATTGATTTGCACTCCGTGGGCATTTTTCAGTATCTTGTTGTGATTGGTGGAGCATCAATCTGCTGGAGACTTTGCAGGTGGTGAAGCCACAGTCTTCAGTTTAATGGAGCTGCAGATGCACCTGTTTTACTCTACAGCTAATTGTTTTTTTAATGTATTGCAAAAATCCTCTTATGACAATATATGGTTAATTTCATTCCTAAATAAGGAAATATATTACAAAATATGCCAATATATAAATTAAAAAGTATGAATTAGCAGACTTTTTATACTCTTATACTTTACGTGTGAATAAAATGTTGACAAATAAAAAGCAATGAGCATTTTCTCATTTTATTACCAACATTGGTGCAAAGTGAGGTGGCATCTTAAGTTTCAAATAACATGAATATTCATCAATATTTCCAGCTATGACTATCTATCTATGTGTTATTATCAATTTTGAAGGATATGATTGTATATTTATTATATTGTATATATACCAGTATTTGATTTAATCACAATATGATTCCTCTGAAAGAAAATAAATTATCATACTGAATTGTTGCCCAGCCCTAATCCCAGTGATGTTATGTAATCAGCCAGACATGAAGGAAAGTGTGATTTAAAATAATCACGTTGTGTTCTGTGTGTTTTCAAACCTTCATCATGTCTTTTTCTCTCTTTTCTCCCGCAGATCTTTGCAATCTTTGCCTTCTCGACATGTGGCAGCTACAGTGGCATGTTGAAGATGAGCGTGGAGTGTAAAGACCGGTCAGAGAGTGACCTAGGCATTGAAGTAGAATTTGAATATCCGTTCAGGTACATCTCATTCACAAGTTACTGCATCTCTAAAGATAATTACAAGCCAGAACACATATTATATGGTAAATATTTGTATAAGAAGGTCACTGGCACACTCTGTTATTTGCCTGTGCTGGAACTGTACCGACATATCCAGTTCACCAGCCAAGTCCCAACAGATGAAGCTCCTGCCGCATCTATAAAAGGTGTTAATAAGTGAACCTTCAACGTGCTGGCAAGTGGATTTTCTAACCTTAGGATGGAGCAAGCTGCTTCTTCCTTTGAAAGAAATTAAGGTGTTATGATCTTCTCATCTTACTCTGTCCAAGAAGGCATGTGTGTCTTTCTTTAAAATAGCATACTCAGTAGTTAATACAAACGTATACAAATGAGACATGCAAATCAAGCGACACTTCAACCTTTATATTGTTTGATGATTCTTCACTTTCTCATTTCTCTCTCCCTCTTTGTGTTGCTGTTTCAGGCTCCATCAGGTTTACTTTGATGCCCCCACCTGTAAGGGAGGGGAACCCGAGCGTCTATTCCTGATCGGGGACTACTCTTCCTCAGCTGAGTTCTTTGTCACCATTGCTGTCTTCTCCTTCCTCTACTCTATGGCAGCCCTCTCCGTATACTGTTTCATACTGGAAAAGTACCGTGAAAACTGCAAGGGGGCCCAGATTGTAAGTTTGTTAATGCCTTGGAAATATGATACAAGTCCTGCAGATGTGTTACAATTTCTGTCTTGCAGTTACTGTTGGTAGTAAAAGTGATCGCGTTGTCTTGCCAGGACTTTGTTGTGACGGCGGTATTTGCCTTCATGTGGCTGGTGTCCTCATGTGCTTGGGCCAAAGGCCTGTCAGATGTGAAAACAGCCACGGATCCAGAGAGAGTCATCACTCTCATCACAGCCTGTGACGAACAAGAGAATCGCTGCCGTGAAGTCTACGACCCCAAGGTCTCCGGCCTCAACACCTCTGTGGTATGTCCCCAATGCTTCACACTGAACTAAACTACGTAAAGAGTTGATATGAAAACAAAAGCAGTTAATATCTAAACTTCTGTCCTTCTGCTCCACAGGCTTTTGGCTTCATCAACGTGATCCTGTGGATAGGAAACCTGTGGTTTGTGTTCAAGGAGACCGGCTGGATGGCGGCCTTCTCTGGAACATACGTCCCATCACAGGAAAAGCAGCCCGCTCCCGATTCCTTCGCTCAGGGAGGCTATGCTCAGCAGGACCCGTACGCCGGCTCACAGGGAGGGTACCAGCCGGACTATGGCCAGCAGGGAGGCTACAATGAGGAGGGAGGATACAGCCAGGGCTATGAGCAGCAGCCCACCTCCTACTCTAATCAGATGTGAGCCTGTCCAGCCAAACCACAGCTGCAGGATGGTGAGTGTGAGCATATGCAGAACATATGGATGGTTCGATCACATTATTGTATATCAGGGCTGACAAACTGATCCATGAAAGGGTCCACAAAGGTTTTTGGAGCATACTTTACTTGACTCTTTCAATCATCTGAACTTCCTTGACACAGGTTATTTCTTTTATTATTAGCCCATATTTGTTGAGCTTGACTTAGTTTTAATATTCAACCTGTGATCACAGGTGTGCTGTGCTTAATATTTTCCTTCCCCCTCCCTCTCCTTCCCTCCCTCTCTCTCTCCTCTCCTTCCTCTCCACAGGGTGATGTTGTGATTTCGGAGTGTGGCTCTCGACCACCACCTGCATTTCCACACTCCTCTGTTTGTCTGTTTGTGTATCTGTGAGTTGACAGGCGGAGGGAGGGAGGCATGGAGGGCAGAAACTGGTGGGGCCTGGGGAGGGGGACACCACTGGGGAAATGGGTCTTTGCTGTAACATGATGTTTATTCTCGTGATGTATTTAACTGTAGAAGACAACAGAGGATTGTCTGTTTGGTTATACGAGAAAAACTTGAATACAAATACCAAAACATTCGTTGACGAACATTTAAGAGAAATCTTGTAATGGAAAAGACTTACATTTATGGAGAAAAAAAATTGTAGTAATATTTAACTTGGGAGAATGTATTTGTCTGTGCTGTGTAAATATCAACATGCTGATATATATGATTATATGTACACAGTTGAATAATGGTGCACTCCATAAAAGTTGTTATACAACAAATGTTGAGCACAGAGTTATTCAATTGCATTTACTTTGGTTCTGTTTAGGAGCTCACATAGTTTAGCCTTTGCCCTTCAACTCCCATAAATTATTCATAATGTTTTCATTTATTCATCTCAGAATCTATCAACATCTTTTTTTATTTATTCATTTATTTTTCATTTGATCAGCATTATTGACATGATTTATGAAGAAGATGAAAAGAAATGATGGCAAATACTGAAAGAAAAGCAGAATTATTAATGATAAGTGAGCAGAGAACAACTGATTTATAATAACAGTGACTAGACAATAGAAGTGGTTGTTTCATCTTTATTTTATGTTTTTATATATATTTTTCCATCATATATCACTATCAAGCGAGGATGAACTCTTGTGATACACAGAACATTTTAAATCCTGACATATAAGATCAAAAATTGCATAGGGTTAAGAAAATTAGTGAGCATGGTAGCATCTCATATTTGCTGTGCTGTTTCGGAAACTGCTATAGTGTGCTATCAGTATGAAAATTGTGAAATCGGGGCAGTGAACAACAGATTTAGCGACGTGTGTGTGTTTGTTTATTTGTTTGGATTTATGTGATGGCATCAAACTGATTTTGTCAATGAACCCTTGTCCTGTTTTTGATCGTCCGGAAAGTTGTAAGACAGAGTCATATAGTTTTTTAACCGGTGTTTCTATCACACTAGTGGCGTTAGCATTAACTGTAGGCAGATGAGAATATTAAACGTGTTATTATGAGGCGGTCTGAACAATGTGTTTCCATATATACTTCTCCTGCATCCTCAATCCTTCTTTATCTCTTCTCCTTCTGGAGGTGAATTTACTGCATGCATCCTTATATCCTAAAGCATCCCGAAGAAACATATTTGAGAGGCTTAAAGCTGCAGGAAACGTTAGACTTCACAGTAATCCAGTGCTAGGTGTGATCCATCATAGAGGTTACTGCACAGCACACACAGCAGCTCTGCTATATTCTACTCAAAGCACAAAGTAAGTGCTGCAATAATGACTTCCTTCCAGATATAAAATCCTGTCCGATACTGCCAATCCTCTGTTTGAAAATACAAGATCGTGTTTGCCAAATGGTAGGAGATGTGTCTTGATTGGTACTTTTGCTTCCACAGTCCTCATCAGGATGAGTTTTTGTCTCTCTCCAGTATATATATATATAGATATATATCAATCCATCGCACAGCCTTGGATTCACTTTCTTTTTAAAATCAGGGTTCTTTGATTCAGGCGGTGTGGAAGCACCTGGCTTTCTCTTTTCGTCTCGTCCCCATCCTCCCCCCACCTGTTATTTTCTCTCTGTCTTTCTCTCTTTCACTGTAGCTCTTATAAATATGCTGAAATGAAATATACTCTGTTGTTCGTGGTGAATGATGTCTTGTGATACTCTCTCTACGCCTTTGGATAGTGCTGTGTTTATTGTGTATGATGTATTCATATTAGTATTTATGATAATGATAAGTCAGAGAACAAAAAAATATCCAAGACTCTCCAGAATTCTGCTGTATTCTTATTATATGGGATCCATGTGAAACTAAATGAAATAAACTTGAAATTATTCTGTTGAAGGTAAAATGTGTACTTCTGTTCGTAGAGAGGACAAGTGTTTGTTTGTTTGTTTGTTTGTTTGTTTGTTT
>JAOWBC010001714.1:21105424-21117170 GCA_028566105.1 Hypoplectrus providencianus
TGGACTATAGTCAAACTGTATGTCTCTGTGTGTGTGTGTGTGTGTGTGTGTGTGTGTGTGTGTGTGTGTGTGTGTGTTAATGTCTTAGGAAGAGCATCAACATTGCTACCAACGGAATCAGCTTATCTGTGATCTGTGTACATGCTGAGTGCAGATATACATTAAAAGACAACAAACATGACCCAGTCAGGGCACCACATGATAACCTCAGAGCCGATCTGCCTCACTGACCTTGAGGCCATGAACAATCACAGCTATATGCTTGTGAGTGCCATTAAGCCCTGACAATTGAAAGAGAAGCAGCTGCATTTAGTCTGCAGTGAGTTCACTTTATCTTGAGGAGAAAACAGAAGCAGGATTAGTCCCATCCTGCAGCATGTGCTGTGTGTCTGAGCTCCAGATTTAGACTGAAGAAACGTTCTGATGTTGTGTATCGGCCCACCAGGAGGCTTTTCAGGTGAAAAGCACTGCCGTGCTCGTCGTTCAGCTGGAAGAAGGCAGGATCAGCAGAAGGACGAGTGTTTCGTAGGATGTCCATATTGTGTTTTCAAAGTTTCTGTTACTGTGCGAGGCTGTGCAGCAACAAATCTTGAATTCTTGCAATGCCTGCTTTATGAACTTGCCACTTGAAATGTCCACCTACAGATCTCTTAAACCTATTTGTTCAGGAGTTGTTAACTGTCAAAGGCCCTCCTGAACCACATTTTATTTCTTTCAGTTAAGCAGGCTTTTGCGTGCTTCCCTCTGAGCCCCTCTTTTTCTTTTCCCTCTCTCCTTTAGTCCGTTAGTGAATATCCAGCTGGTTGGGTCTCTTGGTTACTTTAATCCTGTCAATCACAATAATAAGATTAGGCCTTGCTGCTGTGATAGTATACCTCTCAACCACTTCATACCATCCTCTGTCTCCCCCACTGGCTCTGCTGCTTTCCCTTTTTAAATGTGACATTTAAATTTAATTCAGTCAAATAAATGCTTTTTTTACTTGTTATTTATTTGAGTGTAAAAGAAAGGAAGCAGCATGATCCAGGTTGTAAATTATATATTTCCAAGTTCTTTGTGTTTATTGGCTCCAGACTCTGCCGAGTACAATCCCCAGGTTTGGAGCATAGCTAGATGAATGAAAGGGAAAAAAAAAAAAAAGATTTACTTCTGGTTTCTGCGTTCTCAATCCCAGATGGGCACTGCATTTCTGAAGTCAACTGTGGCTTGCTGATGGAGGGAATAAAACAAAAGGCACAGGAATGTGTACTTCATGTAACCAAAAGACTGTAATTGTATCTTTTTCAGTTCTGTTCCCTCCATTCAGGTCAAGACAAAAGCTTGGAAGTTCAGATGTAATCTAAAACACGTGTGCTGCTCGCCACCTCCGGCCACACTCTGGTAGATTTGTAGCCCCGGTATACTCCAGTCTGTTTACAGTAAGGGTGTAGATTTAACATAATGCTGTGGGTTTTGGATGTTTCTGCCTGAGGAACAGATCTGAAATGATATTTTGGCGGGACGACAAAGAGAAATGTCTTGTTAGACATCTCTTAGCTGATGCAGCAGAACAAGGAGCATGAATATGATTAAATGATTGAGATTTATGGGGGTCAGTTTTCAAGACCCCAGAGTCCCCTGCTAATTACATCTTCTTTAATAACCGATTTAAAGTCACACCTTCCCTTATGGGGACGATCATCCAAGTGACCACGGGCTGAGCTGCTGCTGCTCGCTGAGAGGGAAGTGATCCATCTTCATCCTGAGCTCTCAGACAGAGGTGGGGGGCAGATGGTGCTTCCGCCGCCCAGCAGCGAGTGAATTAAGTTACTTTTGACCCACAGGTCCCCGCCACGCTTCAGAAGTGTTCAAAGTAGCCATCACTATTAGTCTGGGTGGCCATGCGGCAATCACTCAGTCACTCATTAGCGGCAGAGAGTTACAGAACGAGGCCCATCTGTTTCTAAAAATCAGATCTAAGGAGGGCCTCTGTATACATCCTGCAGTGACGTATAGATTTACCACACAGCAGCGCACATTTTAGGCAGAGGATTATCTTCTGGCTGCTGCTGCTTGTTTCCTCACCTGTTTTAATAACCATGTACAGACCTAAAATATCTGCCTAAAATCTGAATACACAAGAAAACACTGGAATAGCAAGGCTGAAGAAGAATGTCAATGTCTAAAATATCAATAGCTGGATTCATTTTCAATACCATCTGTTTAAAACAGCACAGTATCCATTTTTTTTATACATTTGATAGTAATGAGAGTGCCAAAGCACACAATAAAAACAAATCTACCGTCAGAAAGAGAAATTATACTTAATGCACTAAGAGTGATATAAAGAATGTGTATAGGAAGTAGGAAAACATTTTAGGAAAGTAATAATGTAGTTAATTTCTATTGTATTGTGATGGGTTCAGTGACTCTTTGTATCCCAGCACTGCTCAGTAATACATAGACGACCATGTGTCGTCATTTATTGGTCGGTGTGTTTAGACAACATGTTTTTCTCAGTTGGAAACTCATTTTTCTTATTATTTTAATATAAATGCATCACAAATGCTCTGTATCCCATTGTTAGAGTTTGGCTAGAGTAGAATCAGAGATTTGTATGAAAAAGGTACAAAAATGATTGAGGCAGTGGTTTGTTTTATCTGACTAACACCCCAAAAATGAAAAGACATTCACTTAACTTCACCTTTTAGAAGTTGGAATCAGAGAATATTCCTTTATGTCTGACAAACTGGAAACATTATTAAAGTAGTTTAGGGTTGATTGTTTTTGTCAGTTTATTTACAGATTAATAGGCTGTGTTGCGGCCCTGCACTGCTGTTACCACAACTAAGTGGTGTTCTTGACCCTGAAGCCGAAGTTGTTGAACTGTAACTTTAACAAGTTTTGGATGTAACGTAACATTAAGAGGGATCTTGATAAAACAAAGATGTGTCTCCTCTGATGTAATTTCATAGTGAATGATGAGCTGGTGTATCGTGACTACACTAAGACTGAAAGTCATGCCGTCTGCTTGATATTTCACCAGAGACACTTTGTTGCTGTGTATGCGCATCTTGATCCCATATTATGACAAATACTGCACAGCACAGCATTGCTCATAGGCCCAAAATCTGCTCCACTTTCATTTCTATGATTAATAACTGCATCAAGCAACAATCATCCATCTGTTGTGAATCAGTTACAGCAGTCTGGCCTGTGGAGGAAAGACACAGTGGGCTTACTCTTCGTGGTTGTCACTTGGACTCTGACGTTTCATATCTTCAAAGGCGACGTGAGTAATTGAAACGTCCGCTGCATGTGTTCTTTGGCTTATCTTTTCGAGTAAATAGAAAATAATCACATGAGCATGTGTGTGGCTTGAGAAGTGTGAGTGTGTTTTCTGTATAGCAGCGTTCAGTGCCTTTTGTTTGAGCCCACCGTCAGCACGGAGGAGGGTGGGAGTCGGGGGTGGCGGGGACATTGAAAAGGGCCGAGCAGACAGAGAAAGTACCACATGGCAAGGAGCTGCCTTGTTGCATCCTGCTCTCACTCACAGGCAGGCAGGCAGTAGCAGGCGCCTATGGGATGCAAACCTTTAGAAAACAGGAGTCTGGATGGGACCGCGTCAACAGGCCAGCCTTGACTAATTTGTCATGATTACAGCAGGTAATGAAGAAACCATATTTTACTGTCTGACAGGATAAGATGGACCAAAACTCAAACAGTCATTAAGTCAGGACATGTGGTTAGACTGTTTTGTGTGTGATTAGTGGTAGATTCTTCCTGACTTTATGTGTTTTGTATACAGATCTGTACAGGGTTCAGGTGCTGAGCATGGCGTCATGTAAAGTGAGTGTTGTTCTCTTCTCCCATGCACAGAGTTAGCTGCTTATAATGTGTTATTTAAAGATTAAGGGAAAAATCAGCCAGGAGAGTGCAGGCTCATACTGTGCGTTACTGGACAAACTCAGGTCAGTTTGGGATCTAGGCGAAGAGCGTTAATCTCTGTGTTCAACAAATTAAAATGATTTAAAAATCCCCTCAGCTCAAGCTAATTAAAGCTGCTGGATTAGCAGTTCAAATGAGTTTATTTCTGCTCTGCTCTTTGTTAGTGTTTAGGTTCAGTTTACTGTATTTTGCACAATACATTATAAAAGTCCTTGACCACTCTGTGTTGTTCTGTAGAGACGGGTCAGTTCATTTTATTACTACATAGTTTGATATGTGTATGAGTGGATTATGTATACATGGTAAACAAATACAAAAGATGCATCATAAACAAAAGTGACAGAACCAGCTGTACCAGCAGTTTCAGGAACAATGCCGTGGTCCAGCAGAGAGGCAGATTGTTGATTCCTTTCCAAAGCTGCATCTGCTGTGTCTTCTGGTTACTACAGCTGAGATCCGAAAGGGTGAGATAATGCATCAAACAATATCATAAAGAGTGTTATTGTAAGTTGATTAAAAAATGACTTGAACAACAAGTTTAGGTTTTGTTGCAGATTTCTGTCAAACATCATTTCAGCTCTAATTTTGACAGCCGTTTGGTGAATGATGCACTTGACTGTTTACAAGATTTTACACTTAAAAGCCCCTCTTACACATGCAGTTTGGTAGCCTGGCCATCTAGATATTCAGCCTTGGTTCATCTTCTTTGACTGAGTTTTACGGTTCAGTTTAGACTTGAAGTGCGTATGTGATAAGTAAAAGGTTATCCCAGGATTAACAGGAACTTTATAGCAGAGAATCTTGAAAGAAGCACCTGGTTATTCTTGCTCTCTAATCACAGTATATATTACTACATTTTCTCTCAAGTGGAATTTTTCTGACATGATGCATTTTTTGTCTAGGTTTGATGACAAAGGAGAGGGCACAAAAAGTTGTTGTTGAATGCATTTTACTGTTACAGACTGTGCTTAATGGTACAGACTTCTGAAGTTAAACGTTATGGGCAGAGCGCTCCAGACTCACCAGAATGAACAACAACACAACACACGGCAGAATGATCTCACAGTCCACCTCAACTGCTTACATGTGTGAGTTTCTCACATCCTAACAAGTATGACAAGGATATTCATGACATTCAGGCTTGAGACAAAAGAGGCTAATTTCATCTAATTGGGATATAAGACACAGGCTGTAAACCTGCAAGAGTAAAACTTTACAAAAACACACTAGAACATTTCCTGTTAAGGTCTCTGACCTGTCAACACAAAACGCGGTGTGTTGGGGGCAAAGCCTGGTGCATTACATCAGAGGCATGTGAGTGAAATAATTGAAGGGGACGGGGCTCAGCTCTGTAAATTGCAGTGTTAACATACCCTTCAGAAATGTGCTGCTCTAAGTTCAATGATCAAACAACCACTTGCCAAGCAAAAGACAAATAATGTGGGTACGCTTTGGACAACCACCCTGTTTGATATTGTAATTGTATACACTTTGGTGGTGATGATTTGCTCATGTGTGGATTCAGCTTTGTGTCTGATCTATATGCGGTAGAAGTAAGTTTAAATGTTTTGTGTACAGAACAGACTAAACTTGGCTCTGGTGGCTCTTATGATTTTAGACTCGGTTGCATACTTTCATACCCATAAATTCATTCAAATTGGCACTTTGTCATGTTTCAATTAGTGTAGGTTGCATGTGGGAGTTGCACCCACTGGTGATTATATGCTTTGATCATGTGGAGGCTGCTGCTGGTGGTGGTGGGGTGAGACGTGGTGCATCTGCCATCTGTCCCGTCATGCCCGGTCCCCGTCTGTGCCCTCCTACCCACTGACGTTCAAACAATGGCTTGAAAGTTTGGAAAATGCATATTTCAAGCAATATGTTTTCAAGATTAGGAATGTGCTTTTAATTAACAGTAACAAGTTAACGTAATTGATCCTTTTTTATCTAAATTACTTGATTCATTATTTTATGTTTATTTAAAATTGAATTTATGATTGTATACATTTATTTTAATGAATAATGTAAATAATCAATAATTATTCATCTTTTTCAGATGACTTACATTTAAAGTCTAAAACAGTTAAGTTTGATTAAATTCAATTAAATGCATAATGAGTCTTAAGTCTGTGAGTAAGCATGCTGACTAATTGTGATCTAAATTTTAACTATAATATTGGGATTGTGACTTTTACAACTACTGACTAGTCCTTATACAAAAGGGGACACACACACACACACACACACACACACACACAAATACGGTTGGGTCAGATTGGTGCCAGCAGGGCTTAGCCTAAGCAGACTTGCTGTGTTTACAATTATTTATATTGGTCTTAGGAGCTGGGCGACCATGGCCACATAAGGTGCCAGCTCTGAACTGCTGCATATTAAAAGCATACACTGTCGTGGGCCTGGAAAAGTGTTTCTTGTCTGTGTTTTGCCGTTTCCTTAATGATTAAATTTCTTGTGTTGAGTTAGGAGAGTGGAGGACATTCACATTGTGCCGCAGCTACCTGCCATTGCTGACATTTAAAGACTTTTTACAAGACGATTGATTGGATGCAGAGCCCTCGTGCAGTTCCCAAGCAGTTGTGTGTGTGTGTTGGAGCTTTTTGGATGAGTGGGGGTTGGGAGCTGAAATAAAGCAGCTTTGTGCCTTGTGAACTTGAGCCACAAGTGCCAGCTGGCAGGCTGTTATGCAATCACAACAGAGATGGACCCATGCAATCCATGCTGCATATGTCCGCATTGTCACCACCACACACATAGACGCGACACCCACACCTCACTGTCACCCCGAGGCGCTTCACTCTGACTCCACCGGTCCCACAGTCAGGCACACCCACCTCCAGACTGGTTACAGTGACGAGTCAGAGGACGAGAAGGGGTGTAATAGGAGGCAGAGGGAGATTACCGCTCCCATCTTCACCTCCCGCTCTTAACCCCCGCCGGATTGACAGCCAGGCTTATGTCAGCGACCTCATTTCCTGCTTGTTTGGTAGTAGCTTGTTTGTGATATGCTGGTCCTGATGTGCGATCCTCACTAACATCTGCAATGAGATTGAGTTTATTTCAGTGTGTGAATGCATTAGCAGTACACTACAGTTACACTACGCACCATTTAGACACCTTTTAGCTTTCAGTGTTCTGTTTTAAATGATCTGGTGATTGTGTTTTTGTGCACCAGTGTGACAACTGTTGTATTAGTAATTTTTGGCTGCAGGGAGTCTTGTTGAGTCAACCTCGGGAATGTGTGTGGGCCTGTTTATGACATAATGTCTCCAACGCAAAGTGTGTTCATAAATAATATGGTTACAAACAGTGGGAGTGCCCGCTTGAACAATGTTCAGAGGGTTTCTTTTGAAACATGATCTAATATGTATTACCTAATACAGGTCCTTTTTAATTTATTTCCATTAGATTACAACATACATTCTTTTGTTTTGAAGTAAATCGAAATAGCCCTCTTGAGTTCATTTGTCTGGGTCTTAAATATCCACACTGACAGTGTCTCAGCTGTGCCGCTCCTCTGCTGCTCATCTTGCAGGTGTACTGCACTGCACTCACATTGTTGCACTTTCAAAACAAAATTTGTTTATCAGAAATGTGTGACTAATATGAATTTTAGAGCAGATAAAACTAAAACCAGAAGGGAATTCAGAGATCTCAGTCCTCTGCCAAGGCCCTGCCTGATCTAGCAATGTTAACGAAAGCAGGTTGTGTATCCACCCCAGTGATTTGAATCTGGTCCAAGATGTAACAGGATCGAAAACCACCCATCAAGTTTCATAAAAAATAATTTCCCGTAATCTTGCTGACAAACAGGCAAACAAACAAAAGAAAGGCAATAGCTTCAAGCGGTCTATTTTTCTTAACGTTACCAGAAAAACACCAATTAGAACTGTGAAATTAATGGAGCATAGTATCTCATTTTTTGTGTGTTCTAAGTATATAATGCCATATGGTAAAAAGTGAGATTTCCAGGTCTTTGTCATTACAATGCAAGATGCTATACAAATAAGGTGAAATTATTAATTACATGGAGAAATGCATGCAGCAGTATTTAACAGGCTGTCAGGACTTCTGCAATCTTTTTTTTTTTTCTTTTTTGGGGGGGCATTTTTTTATTGAAAGTAGGGGATGATAGAAAAAAACAAACAGACGGGAAAGACCTGCGGGAAAAGATGCCAAGCTGAACTGGAACCTGGGCCACCTGCTTATGAGACCAGTGTCTGGAGGACTTCTGTTTAGATGTGTTTCAGAGTCAGATTTTGTTCTTGCTTAATTGTCAGGATCAAAACTCAGCTGAGCCTGTTGGCAATTAAATTAACATTCTACATCTATTTTTGTATTGCTACCATAAAAACAGGCACTGGTATATTTCTGAAGTCTGGAGCCTTAGCACCTGAAGCACCAGGAGAACCCAGCTTCTTGAAACATTTGACATTTGATCGGCTCTGGCATGTGCAGTAAATCATTTTTAAAAGTCCTAAGGCATCATGCCCAAAGTTTTTTCTTGTATCCACAGGAAGATTTGTGTGCACTGCAAGTGTGTGCGAGAGGAGCATGCCGTGCGCTCGGTGCCGGGCCAGCTGGAAAAGATGATGACGAAGCTGGTATCAGACTTCCAGAGACACTCCATCTCCGACGACGACTCCGGCTGCGCCTCCGAGGAGTATGCATGGGTCCCACCTGGGCTCAAGCCCGAACAGGTAACAACCCGGGCTCAGAGGAGGCAAACAGCCAGGACAAAAATAAAGCTACGCTGGCACACACTATGCACGCTTCCACTCCCACATGTCCATACATACACAAACAATTTAATAACCATGGGAAAAAATATTCAGTGCTTCTGATTTATGACTTCAATTGCAATAGATTGCTCTCTAAATGAATAAATGGCTCTCTGTACTCTGTCATTTACACTCTTTATGTGAACACACCTGTCTCCTCGTACAGGTATACCAGTATTTCAGCTGTTTACCGGAGGACAGGGTGCCTTATGTGAACAGTCCAGGGGAGAGATACCGGATCAAACAGCTGCTGCACCAGCTGCCAGCCCACGACAGCGAGGTACCATCACGTCACTTTTAAATTGGTGGTCAGCTGAGAACAGTTTGTGCATAATTATTTAAAACAACTGCATCAGGGGCTTCCCAGTGGATTATGGGTAAAGCACACACCACAAAGGCCTTGATGCAGCGGACCTGGGTCTCTTTGCTTTCCCTGCAATTTACCCCTTCCACTCCCAATAAAGCATGAAAATGCATAAACATTTTTTAACTAAAAAACTAAAGGCCCCATTTTTGATGAGATTTTCTGAAATGGTGGAGGGGAGAAGAACCTCTTCATCATTCTGGGTCTGATATTTTAGAAATACCAAACCCAGACAAAAGAGCTCATGGCCATTTTGAAGTATTCCAAAGGTAATCCAAAGATTAAGAAACAGTACTTGTTTTGAGTAATCTATTTGGAATAAGTTACAAATGCTTTGATCTGTAGTGCAATCATAGTTCAGAAAACCAATGGATGTAGTCAATGTGACATCACCTGCTGATTTTTTTAACAGCTTCAAAAAGTAGCATCACTATTGCAAGCCATTTTTCACCTTTAAAGTTATTTGCAATTGTTTTGGGTGATTTATTTCACATAAGTGATTATGATTTCAGTCTAATGTTATTCAAAGACAATATCATCTTCAACCTTTACATCAGAGTTCATCATTATTATGATGAAGAACACAGGCTGAATGATAAATAATGCAGCTTTGCACAAGGTATCATGTCTTGTTGTTTGGTTGTATCAATTCAATGAATGCATTCTGACATGAACAAGCTCTGATTAGCATATTTGCCTGGGGCCCAGTTCTGTCTTTTAAACGATTATTAAAAAAGTTGTGCTGCTGGCAAAGCCCTGATATGGTGCATGTAGCAAAAGATCAGAGCTGCTGCATTATGAAACAAAAGCTCTTTTTTGTCAAGAGTTTTTTTTAGTCTTGTTAACTCTTGTTACTTTTGTGTGTGCATGTCAACAGCAATATGCATCTGTTTCTTGCAGTCGCAGTACTGTAACTCTCTGGACGAGGAGGAGAAGAAGGAGTTGCGATTGTTCAGTCAGCAGAGGAAAAGAGAAAACTTGGGCAGAGGCGTCGTCAGACTCTTCCCTGTAACTATGACGGGAGCCATCTGCCAACAGGTAGAGCAACATTTTTATTTTATGTCTGAGAAACATGAGAACAGCCAATATAAAGCACAGAATTTCTATGTAACATAGATGCATCCAAGTGAACGCCTATTAAAATCCATCAAAGTAATGCAGAGGAAGAATTTTTTTATAAGACTGGAGAAAGTGCAGGGGTGCAAGTAGGTGCAGGCATCGCTTAGGGGCTGCAGATTACAGGGCTGTTTGAGCAAATTGCTGTGCAAACTTCACCAGCTAACTTCCTTCCTCTGCACCCCACCCCCAACCCTACCAAATCTATTTTTCCAGTGTGGCAGGCAGATCTGCGGGGGGGACATCGCGGTGTTTGCCAGCCGGGCAGGACACAGCAACTGTTGGCACCCTCAGTGTTTCCAGTGTGCCACCTGCAGTGAGCTGCTGGTGGATCTCATCTACTTCTTCCAGGACGGGCAGATCTACTGTGGCCGGCACCACGCTGAGAGGCTCAAGCCCCGCTGCCAGGCCTGTGATGAGGTGACTGCCAGTGGGATCAACTGCCTGTTTCATACACTGTCTGTCTAAAAGTGTAGTGGGAAAAAGCAAGAAACTGAGCATTTAGCTGGTATAAGAGGACTTGTACTGAGTTTTATTTTACCCAGTTCAGCTCTATTTCTCCCCATGTTTCCTTTTACTTGCTTTACTTTACTTTACTTATTTTAAAAACAATGGAAGAGATGAGGCGTTTTTGTCTTAGAATGATTATTTAATGTATCAAATGACGCACCGGGCCCTGGCAGGTTTTTTACTATTGCTGTATTTTCTTATTTTCCTGTTAAGGGCTCAGTGGGTATTTTGCAGATTTTTCTGACAGCCTCTTCTTGTTTTGAATGGCTTCTCAGTGTGACTTAAGAGATTAGTTGACGTAGTGGACGAATGGATCTGCTACAACTGACCTACAAGAGTTCTTTAGACCCAAAGGATGGTAAAGCCTGCCCCAGGGTGCCACCGCCATCATTTTTTTTTACTATCTTGTCAACCTAAATTCTCTTTTTGACATGTTCTGTTCTGGTCCCATGAATCATCACTGCTGACCTCTCTGTGCACCCCTCTGTGGCTGTTGTGTCTCATTCCCAGATTATTCTGGCAGATGAATGTACGGAGGCGGAAGGAAGATACTGGCACATGAAGCACTTCTGTTGTTTTGAGTGCGAGGCTGCGCTGGGCGGGCAGCGTTACATCATGAGAGAGAGCCGGCCGTACTGCTGCTCCTGCTATGAGTCCCTGTATGCAGAGTACTGCGATACCTGCGGAGAACACATAGGTACTGAACCGAGTCTCAAGGAACACAATGACTGGGGTTTCTACACAGCAAACAAACCTGGGTCAGGTGACAGAACATTAATAGAACAAATCAGTTGCCAACTCCACATGTAGAGTTGAGTTGAAGTATCAGTAGACTGACAAGTTTGTAGCTCTAGTTGACAATAATATAATGTAACTTGCTGCACTTTGTTCTGTGTTTTTTTTCTTATTGTTATTTTAAATAAAAAATTCAATAAGTAAAATTTTTCAAAAGAAAATATAAAACAGACTGCAGATATGTAGCAAAGATAAAGGGATGATAACCCCAATAGATGAAGCTATAGACAAAAAAAAC
>JAOWBC010001714.1:21149731-21169132 GCA_028566105.1 Hypoplectrus providencianus
ATTATTACAAATGGCAGCACAATGCTGTGAAAACAAAGAGTTGATCTTTACTTGTAGCTGTACAAAAAGCATGTCGAATTTTCAAATTACAATCTGTTATGTTCCCTTTATCTCCAGTAAGCTTTGTATTTTGGGGTTGGAGCAGTTAAAGTTATAGGCATTTTGATTCCTTGTTCTCTCTCTCTCTCTCTCACACACACACACACACAGTCCCTCCTAGTGAAAAGCTTTTGGGCCAAGTTAGGCATTATCTCGATCTTGTAGCAGTTTTGTTCTATATTTTAAGGTTGTTGTTTTTTATAAGAGGATCAAAGAAATAGACTGTACAATTTTAAACTCCTATGTTTTATTTATTGGCAAAAATATCAATTACCTGTCTGTTCTGCACCTGAGAACTAGATTCAATGCACATGCTTTTCAAAAGGTAAAAGTCCCAGCAGCTTTTAAAAACATTCAATTTTTTCATCGATGAAAATGACTCACTGTGCTCTCTTAACTGCTGCTGAATAAGCCAAATAAGTACTGACTGTAATTTATTTTTCTGGTTTTCTGGTTTCTTGGGACAATGTTGAACAGATCTCATGACTGACTGATATTCTTTCTTAACAATCATTAAATGTGATGAGGGGAAAAGAGAAGCATTCAGACAATTTCTCTTTTAGTTTTTATGAAATTAACTGAATATCTTTGCCCAGAGGATACCATTAAAATCCAGGTGAGGGGCTTTTTAATTCAAGCAAGAGAACCCGACCAGACTGTGGGCTACATGCAAACTCCAATAAAGAGAAAACCACTTAAACTGCAAGCAGGAGCAGCAAGTACATCTGAGTAATGAAATAATGTACAACTAATCCTTTGTTCTCTAAGGCAAGGCATGACCACAAAATCACGAGGGCATTATGTAAAATCTAGAAATCTTATAAGAGGAGCTACCCAACACATGGCCATGACCACACTGTGATAAAGTCAGCTGCTGTGGCTGTGCCTGCAGTTTTCTTGAAGGGACAGTTCCCCTCTAAAATCATATATACATATATTTTTCACCTCACTGAGGGTTAATGCTGTCTAGATTGGTTTGGAGTTGCTTTTGATGGACATTGGCTGCAGTGGTGGTCTGCCCTCTCTTCTCTCCGGTGGTGGAAGAAGCATTCAGACCCTTTACTTAATTAAAAGTATACCACACTGTGAAATTACTCCAAGTAAAAATCCTGCATTCAAAATTTACTTCTGCCCTCCGATTTGTATGTAATATTCGATTATAATTTTCGATGCATTAATATAACATAATTCAAACTCAATTTAACTAGTTAGTAAACTGTTATGATGTTTAATTAAGAAAAACATTAAAGTAAATGTACTTGGTGACACTGCACCACTACTTACTACAATGGAACTGCAATAAGAAGAAGAATGATGAACTTTGCATCAGTAACAGTGTTACAAAGTTAAATTTGACAAATAAAATTAAACAAGGCCAAGAATAACGCCAAAACTGTCCATTGCTCAAAGCATCAAAATGATGCTTTACATAAATAATGACCCAATTTCATATCAGAACCATAACAGAGAGAAAATAATACCAAATGAAACTGCTTTGTGGGTTATCTTGGTGATTCCTGACAAACCAAAAACAATCTAGAATGACAGCCAGCGCTACAGGTCAAATGAAAGGGCAGATGTTTAAATTTTGGGGTGAACTGTCCCTTTGATCTCACAGGCAGCGGAGAGTCTCAGATTGGGGCTGTTCCATTCATGCTGGTAGGTCTGTGTCCCCTGACTGCACTCCGGCGGCGAAGTGAATGCAGGGCCACAGCGCAGCAACCTCTCAGCAGGGAGCCAATATGATAAACCGGCATGACTTCCCTCGGCGCCCCTCGACACAGCCACGCCATGGTAGGGACCACTGGCATTGCCAAAGCCAATAGATCTATGAGAAAGTAGCGGCTCCAGTGGCAGACCTGAGGGGGGTTACCGTCTTCGTTTGTATCTTCAGATTCATCGTCCTCTTCTATCTGCACTACTACAGCGTCCTGTCGCTCTGGGAGAGGAGCTATAGGGTGGGGCTGGCAGGTGTGGGGCTCCGCTGGGATCTTTGTCACCTCCTCTGGTTTGTCGGGCGCCAGCGGCTCGACTCTGTATGAATGTTCAGGAAGGACCACAGCGGGTAAAGGTGATGGAGACACGTGTGGTTCTGTGGGGGTGATGTCTGCTGTGGCTAAAGAAATGATACTCAGTTCTTCGGCGCCGGTCTCCTCACACAGCCAGGTCATGGTCGGGCTGCAGGCCTGGGAGCGCACCTCTGGCTTCTTCTCCGCTGCAGGAGAAGGCGTCGGGATGGGATCAGAAGCAGGGACAGGAGTGGTCGCGGCTGTTACCGGGGCCTCCTCCTGAGGTAAATGCAGGAACAAGTGGTGATGGGGGAGGTAGGTGTGGCCACTGCACTTGCAGCTGCTACTGAGAGTGTGGCAGGAGTGTGACATTGGCAACACCGCCCCCCCACTGCACAGCCTCTCGTAGGTGGAGGAGCGCGGCACAGACGGGGGGCCGCGGATGCCGCCCTGCTGTGGCAGCTGCTCTGATAGGAGGGCCGCCTCCAGGAGCAGGTGTGTTTGTCCTGATTGGCGAGACGCCCTGTTTGACTCGGGAGGGTTGAAGCTGCGCTCAAGCTGCAGGGCCTCGTTGCTCAGTCGGGTGTGGGGGGTGCTGCGACTCAAAGTGCTGGCTGGGGAGCAGCCGCAGGAGCGAGACTTCCCTCCTGGCCGAGACGCCTGCCACCCTGAGTATGCTTTGTGGTCGTGGGGGTCTGGTTCACGGACGGTCAGGTTGGACCTCACTGTCTCGACCACCTCCTGAAGGTGCTGGATCTCCTTGCGGGCCTCTTTAAGGGCTAATTGGGCCTCCACGCGGTGACACTCCTCCTCAATCCAGTCTTCCTGCATCCTGTACAGCTGAGTCCTCAGCTCATCTATTTCAACATCTCTGAGAAAGAAAGTGAAAAGCAGATTTTAGTTCTCTTTTACAGAAACTAAGTGTGAAGATTCGTTCAGCGAGCAGGAGGAAAAGACTCACCTGTGTTGTAGTCTTTCCACATTGTCCCTCAGTCTGGCTCGCAGATGTCGTATACACACCTCCTTCTGCTGCAGAGGGGTGAGGTACTGCTCCGGTGTTGGGGGCCTGATCCCATGGTTGTCACTGCAGGCTGTGTGCTTTGCCTGGCGCCTGAATAAACACGCAAATAGAATAAGTTGGGAGGGCTCTAAATGCAAAATATAAGGCAGTTAATTGTTACAAGCCTATGTTGATAGATGACAGTACATATCACTGCTAGACATGTTTCTGGAGAACACGGAACAGAAACACTGAAACAGAAACATACTCATGATCAGTGCCTTACCTGGGTGTGCTGGGATACGTCCGGGCTGTGGGGCTGCCCTCTGTTGCCCTCACCCGACCGGGGTATGTGTGGGTACTGGATGAATCAATGTGGGAATATCGCCCGCTGCCGCCACCAGTGCCCACTGAGCGCCTGCAGGGAAGAGATCACATCACACCCTTTGTTACGAAACAGCAAGAAGCTGCAGAACCAAATATGTCGGTTCTTTTACATCAATCTGAAACTGAAGATGTGAGGAGGAAGCAACAGTACCTGCGCTGACCTGAGGAGGGATTTCGACTCGGAGTGAGAGACATTGATGTGTAGGGGACCTCCAACCTCTCCACTGCTGTCTCTAGAGAGGGGCGCTAGGAGCCCTCACAGCTGGATCGAACCAGATGTTAAAAAACAAACAAAAACAAAAAAAAAAAACATTAGAAGCAAATAATATTCTACATCACAAATCCCCATATGTTTTCTTCCAGCTCTTCGTATACTCCATGTGGCCATAATGTGTGTCCTCAGTCTTGCCCTAACCCTAATATAAAAAATAGTCCAGGCCAGCAGCAAATAAAGCCTCCTTTCTGTTCTGACACAAAGGAGACAAAGTGAGTTCACAGTCAGTGCAGCTGCCCCTCTGAGCTGTGTCTTCTCTGTCTGCAGAGCTGCACATAAACATGATAAACCTTCACATTAACTGCTGCCCAAAGGCCAACAAAGATACAAAGAAAATGTGATATTTGGTGGCTGATTTCCATATCGTCAGTGTGATCATTTCCTGCCTACTGAGAATTAACAATTCCCCTGTTAGTGTTGGTGCTCTGAACCCAAAATAGATAGATGCACTGTTTATTGTTAAATTTTTACCTATAGATAAGCCTGAAGCAGATCATAGGACACAAATGATTTGATCTTTCAGTCAAAATTACATTAATCTACAGGTCTCATTAAGATGTCTCCAAATAAACCACTTAGAATAACTAGTTACTGTTAAAATGATTAAATTCTGCACTCCTTAGCAACACTGTGAAGCCGTCATTGATTCTGCTGAGACGAGCAGTCACATGACAAATATTCACTGAAAATTTGTTAACACAGAGCAGCGAGGAGAGGACAGGAGAGGCTGCAAGTAGAGGCTGTAAATATGCAAGTAGTTCAATAGGTAAAGCATGTGGAGACGATACTCAATGGGACTTGGAAAAGTATTATATATGTGTATATATATATATATATATATATACATTCTCTTTATTAAATTAAAAAATAATAATATATCAGAGAAATGCAACCTGCCTTTATTGATTTATTTTTCCCTGATTTTTGTCATTTTTACTGTGTTATTTTGCACAAAAGACTTTCTGAGGCCACAGTGTACTTGGGGCTAATAAAGTAGGGGTGTTTTATGTATTATTTAGGCTTTCATAAAGCTGAAGTTTACCAATAAGCCAGGCTTATTTTACCTCTCAAATAACGTGATGTTTCAAGCTCAGTTACTGAAAAATTTGCTTTGTGGGAACAACAGAAAATGTCACCATATGGTCATTATTTGTGGATCATGTATTGGTCTTATATTTCCTTGCTATTATATGATTTTCTACTTTTTATTTAATTGTATTTATTTATTTATTTTAATAGAAATGAATTAGGCCTTGTTATAAAAAATGATAAACACATACATGACCTCAGTGACCTTAAGAGTATCCTCTGCTTAAAAATGAAAATTAACTAAATAGTTTAATCTCAAAATATAAAGTTGCCCTGTCCCCACCTGATTCATGGAAAACCTTACTTGTATCTTTAAGCAAACATGAAAGACTGGGACAAAATGTTCTCATCTTTGTTGAAAATCCCAATGCTGCTGATCAGCCTGAATCACTAACCTGCTGGATAAATCTTTGTACAGTCACAACAGACTTCAACTCTGCTGAAAAGAAAAAGTCAAAACGAAACTGACGCATATTAATGATTTTTTTTGTCCTATATTTAATTTCTAGGACAACGAGACAGGAAATCTCACCTCCCTCTCTTCTGTCTGCGCAACAAGTGGCAACTACGTTATTGGTGAGAAATACGCAATCATCTTACGTAAGTGTGAGTAGCGGTGTTTACTGTGGAGGCGAGCTTCATACAGTAGGTGGATCAAACTGTACTTAAAGCAGCATTTAGACGAGGACATGGGATAGTCAGCTGATGATGATGATGCCACATCGTTTCAGGCTGAATATCAGAAGGTGCGGGATCTGCCCTTGAATAATCATTATGAGATTAAACCGCAGGATTTTTTTTTCTTCCCACATCTGTCGCCTACAATACAGCGGCGTTAGATAAGCAGGCAGGATTGCTGTGATGATTTAAAAAAAAGTGTTGTCATTGGTTTGTGTAGCCAGCTGACTATGAAGACTCTCTAAACAGGACATCTAACACCCCGGCAGGTACTTTCCATAAAACAAAACGCAGCCGGGTCGCTTCTGATGGAAACAGCTGACGAACACATGAAGTCCCAGCTGTGTCCTACATACAGTTACTTAACAAGGATATCAGCCTGACTCTCAAAACTAACGTCCCTGTGAGCAGCACACAAAACACCGACACAGCGTCTAAAAACAGAGATATTTTAAACTCTACCATTTCGGCAGGTGGAAGTTGCGCATCGTAGAAAAGCCTCGGTTCCCCCCAGACTTGATGGTCGATGAAGAGTCCCTGGTGGCAACAGGAAGAAAAGATGCTGCTGATGCTGATGAGAGTCCATCCTGCAGCCATGAAGCCCGGAGATGAAATGAGGCAACTGCGTCTGCTGCATCGGTGCTTCTTAAAGTGACAGTAGGGGATAATAATGCTTCATTTGGCAGGACTCCTCTGCACATAAGTGATTGCTGACCGCTGAGATAATCTTGTTTGACAGGTGAATTATCGTTTAGAAAGCCTATTTATTTAAAACACTGACAGGAGTGCAGGGTTGTGAGCATCCGGTGGGGCTGGTACACCGTGTACAACACCTCAGATGATGGATGAATGTGCAGAGGAGCATTCACTGACTAATGCAAGCCACAGTTGGAGCAAAGTTTGGTCTTTTAAAATAGAAACACAGCAAAACCACATCCATTCATGAATTTACTTTAATATAACCAGCAGTTATATAAGGCTACAATTTCAGAAAAAAATAACATTTAGAACGGTTAAGCTGTAAATTCTTAAAACTTTTTACATAACAATCACCAAGAACAAACTGGGAAATAGGAATGCCACTGAAGTCCAGTATTGTCATGTCACCATTATGACTTCTCTGAATGCAGCCCGTATAAGTAGCCACGTTCAATCATAACAAAGAAATATTGCTATCCTCCAATATGTTAGGCCTGGATTAAGCACAGAATAAAATGACATACAAATTCTGTAGTTAATTGCACGTAACCTAATTTGTGTCTGTTAGCACATTTCTAATTTAACCATTGCTGTACAGAAATTAGTATTCATCTGAATTTAAACTGCAGCATACAGTACTTTTATTGAATACAGTGTCTTGACCACAGGAATGAAAGATGAATGTATCAGAATTGAGTGTCCTACTCCAAACATCATTAACATTAAAAATCAGTCTTATATATCTCTATAAATGTATACAAACCAAGTAAACATTTGAACTTTTTTCCCTTTAGATGCAAAACAGTGAACAATATTAAATAGATATAATTAAGACATCTACTTTAAAAGAACACTATCTTTTAACAGCGTTTGTATATAATCAAGTCCATTTTTGCTTTTCTCTTACGAATACAAGGGTTCAAGTGACACCTGGTGCAGGTTGAACATGCATTCCTAAAATCTGTATTTATATGAACTAAAAATAAGCATACAAGACATGCATTCAACATGCAAGCAATGTCAGACCTAAAATATCACAGAGAATAATATGTGCAATGGCATATGTTGCAGAAGAATAAAACATAAATATTCAAAGGATCTTTAATACTGCTTAAAACATTTAGGGATGTTACAACCACATCTAGCACAAATGCCAAAAACAAGCAAGAACAACAAATACTTACAGGTTTTGAGAAACATAAACATATAAATGTGTTTGACAAAGTGAGATTTTTCTTGGAAACATATTTGAGTAAACACAGTAACACAAACATTGGGGCCCAGGGCCACAACTTTATTATTTCAAGCAACTCCTTTGTGATTTACTCATTGTAGAACTTGGGTCCAGGTGTAATTAGGATGTCTTCAAAGGGTGCTCTCTGGTGTAGGTGAAGGGCGTTTTGTTTTTTCAAGACCAGGAGACAGAAGAAAGTTGTCGCAGCCTGTGAGCGGTTGACTCCTTCACAGAGTGCCTCAAGGCTGAACGTGCTTTCACTGTTGCTCTGGTTCTACCAAACAAACACAAGAGAGAGAATTTAATTTCCCAACGTCATCCCTAATCCTGCCCTGGCTCTTTAAATCCCTGTCCACTGTGACTATAGATTATTATCTGTCATTCATTGTTAAATAGAGCAGAGAAACAACCTAACATGGAAGCAACAGTCCTGTGTCATCAACACAAATTCTCTTTACATGAATAATATAATATGATACGTAGGATGGGAAAGTTGTTACTGTGATTGTAGAGCTGGAACATTTATTTTTAGCTCCTTACTTTGAGAGTGTTCAGAAGCTTCTGTGTGCGTCTGGTTATCCTCCTCTCCTCAAAGTCTTGGCTGTCCAGCAAAGACTGCAGGTTAGAGAAGAAACCACATTTCACTCAGTACTGCTGGGAACATCTCCATGGCAGCATGAGAAATAAAATCCAGCCATCTGGCAAGCGCTGATGGATTTTGAGGTTGTTTACTGAGGTGTTTTTTTTTGTTTTGTTTTTCAGATAACCATTACACAGCTCATTTTCAAAGTAAAATCTGGAGTCTGATACAGTCAAACTAGTTTCAGTGAACAGATTCTATTTGTGCATGTTCACAGGCACCTGAGTACGGAGGGTTGTTGACTGAGTCTCCTGCTGCACGTAGGATGGATGGACAAACATGGAGTCCTCTGATGGAAGTTCTGGATGAGCAAACTCTGACCTGTTTTCATCCTGACCGACACATGGCCCAGAATGTAAATCAAAGATAAAAAAATAAAAAAAAGGTGACAGTGTTTTATAAATAGGAATTAAATCCTTATGTTTGTTGACATGCTAATTCTTACTTGTGGGAGGTCTGAGTAGTTCTCATGTTGATTGTCATTCATGTGATTGAAGTCTGTCAGGTCAGTGTTGTGTGTTCTTTCAGGATCTATAGATGAATCTACCACACTGACGTCTGTGGTGAGGGCGCTCATGTCCCTCAGAACTATAAAAGACACCAGTGATACATTTAGTGGAGTTGAATTAGGTGCTTATCCATGGTCAGTTTATAGCCTACAGTAGATTGTTGTCAACATGCCCCGGGATTGGAGAAACAGACAGGAAAATGTCCTGCTGCATGGTGACAACAGCAAAACATTTTGGCCACCTAAATGGCCACCTGACTCACTCTTTTGAGATAGCAGTAATTTCAGCTTGAAGAACTCAGGAATTGATGGTGTACTGCTACTTCTACCATTGAGTTTGTTTGTGTCAAATTCCACAACAATAACTGATTAAGGCAGTGGCAGACCATAATTTCCTGTTTTCTGCTCACTAAATGACACATTTTGTCAAAGGAGCCTGGTGACTAATTAGAGCATTAGATTTCAGTTCTCCATCAGAAAGGGCTGTGCTGGTGGGCCTTTTTTTTGTGAAAAACATGTTTTTGCAATACACTTCTAAGCTACTGTGTCCATCTTCCTGTTGGCTTCTCCAACTTGTGGTTGTGCCAACCACCATTAATGGTAGGTAGAATTGAAAATATCTATCATTTTTGTATTCAGACTATGATCCAAGCTAGGCCTTTAAGAATAGCAAGATAATATTTCATAGATATGTCAGTTTTCTCTAACTACTTGTGCAAGTTTCTACCTTCTTGCCTATCCTGGCGCATCACCTCAACTTCCTCACGCACACCGTAATGTTTCACCTGGAAAACACTTTTGGCAAAAATCTGCAAAGGCGAGATGAGATTTAATGGTAACAGTAGTCATTTCAATTATTGGTCTCTATGAATAATTAGCTTTTTTTAAGATGACAACAAACATTGGAGAGATTGTTTTTCTTCTTCTTTGTTGTACCTCCTTGATCTGTGGAGTTGCTACACTGGAACATGGCTGTGTAAAGAGTTTGTCTGCGCCTCCGCTCTCCTTCCACTGCATGAGCTGCAGGGTTGGTGGGGCCATGTCAAAAGGGGCAACAAGATCTGAATAATCAGAAAGCTGTTCTCTGATGAATTCATTGGTCAGCTCTTTCTTTTCGTCCACAACCAATTTGCGTTTCCTCTTTCCCCTCTTCTTCTCAGAGTTTGCTGAAAAAGCAATAGACAGATAAAAGAGTGCTTGTCTTGCATTAAGTATCAAGAGCCTGTTTGTGTGCCAAGGAATGGACACCAGGTCAACTGTCATAGGTTTCTAGTTTGGCTGTCTTTGCATAGAAATGTGTAGGATTATATAAGTGTTTTTTTTTTTCAGGAAGGATGATGCCAGCTTCTCGCGTCTAAATAAATGTTTGCATAATATACAGTTTTAAGTTAAAGAAACAGTTTGAGAGTTGCTCAGCTGTGCCTACGAGTGATGGCCACAGGTTCAAGGGCGAAGGCCTCCTCCTCATTAGCAAGCAGCGTGGTCTCATTCAGTGTAGGAGTCCTTACCTCCTTTCTTTCAGCATCTGGAAAACATACAGAGCATGTTTTCAGTTTAAAATAAGTCTGAAAGCACACATTTTCCCTCTAAAACATGACAAAGCCTCTGCAGGCATAGCACTAGTAATTATTGAACTATTATGAGGCAGCTGTTCAAGTGGAGGTGCTTTACAATAATGTTAATGGAAGGTAAAAAGAGGATGATAATAAGTAATAGGCTGTACATTATTTATCAAGATTATCACCTGGTTGATGATTGACTGAAGAGATCTCTGGATTCTCATTTTGATGCTCTGTAAGAATGAAGTCTGGGGACTCAGCATTATCACTGGAGTTCATCAGAAAGTCTACAGGATTATGGAAATAAAAAAACAAAAGAATGAATAACTCTTACTTTTTACTCTCTGTAAAAACAGCAAAAGATTCACCTTTGACATTGCAAAGGGCAAATTATTAAAGTGCATCATTTTAGTATTTGAATGTAATCTGTAATAGTAGCAGGATTTTGTTGTTACAAAGCGACACAACTGATGAATGACTACAGAGAGAATCTTTTTATGTGGTTACCACGATTTAATAAGCAGTCAGGACATGCTGTGTGTCAGATGGTATTTATTCTTTATTCTGTGCCCCATTTCAGAGGCTGGAACCTTCAAAGGCAGTCGTCTGAACAACAGTGGTCCTTCAGAGGACTTCAAGGCCAAGTTGAATATCTGCTTCTTCCCCAAATTAGACAGTTAAGCCTGACTGAGACCAAAGCTATTTGTGTGCTTGTGCAGTCCCAGAATACTTGTGAAGTCAAATACTTCACTGTTTATTTCCCTTAAAATGCTGACAAACTGCTAATATCACTGGGACACCTTCATATGAGTTTAAAGTGGGATGACTGGGAAACTGTGCTAACCCAACAGTAAATATAGCCAAATAATGTTTTTTTCAGTACATGATGTTCTTTAGATGAAAATATGGGGTTAAAAATATCTGGTTAAATTCACAGTCACTACCAAGTAGGTCAAATCCTTTATCTTCATCCCCAAAAGTGTCTCCATGATGAGCCAGGCTCTGGAAGCTCATATCCATCAGCCCACTCTGGTGGCTCTGGGAATCATCTCCTACCCATCAGAGCACATAAAGGGAGGGAAAGAATTGCAAAGTCATTATTAAATGTCAGCCCTGTACAGAAAACGATGCTTTGAAGGAAGAGTAGATGTCACATTTGTGGACACTGCCAACAAATTCCATGAAATTACCCAAACTACAATGCATGAGTCTTTTTCAGTCCAACATCTGTATCTTATCTGAAGAGATCAGCTTCAAGCCCAATGTAAAAATGTTTATTTGAAAGTAGGTCACAAATATATAAAAGAAATCATTAACCATTTTTTAAAACAAACAAATCAAAAACTTGAGTAAAGGTTTCTCAGTCAGTGGTAAATAACTTCAGTTCATTGTTGATTTTGGTTCTTCATGGGACTCGATGACAATGCAAAAAATATTGAGTTTTATCAGATTCATCCATTAACTATTAAAGTGTAAGGTAGGAATAAATGAATGCTGAATATATCAAATAAACGCAATGCGGAAAATAGCAATAAGACATGAATTGACCATAACATGAAAACAAACAGGTTCTTACCAAAATCTACCAAATTCAGAAACCCCTTTCCAAATTCCTCTTTCAGGGTGATTTCCTCAGATTGACACTGGTTCAGTGAAAAATGGTCCACAACATCTATGTTACTGATGTCCCGTGTGTAAAGAGAATATATTGTGGAAACAGAGAGAATACCGGTTTATTAGGCTTAAACAAAACAACGGATGATCTAGATGTAAAGAAAAGGGTCAGATATTCTTCAGAATTTAAAACTATAACTTTAAAACAAAGGTAAAGTTTTTTTTATCCAAACATAAAAACTTAATGCGTCATGTAAGACATATTTTAGCATCTTAATTAGTACTGTATATCATACCAGCAATATATCAATCTAAGGTGGAGATATAAGACAAAAGAAGAAATTATACCTTGGATGCGGCAGCGGAGCATCAAAGGAAGTAAAATCTTCAATCAAGGTAATTGCTTTTAGTGTTGCCTCAAGGCCCTCTGCAGGCAAATCAGTCTCACCTGAAGTGTTGAGAGAAAAACAGAGGAAATAATAAAATTATGCATTGAATTTCTAACTGGAAGAGGTGAGAACATAACATTTTCGAGCTCTTACAGGCAATAAAATGTCATGTCTTGAAGAATCTGAATTTATAGATGAAGTTTTCAGGATCTAACTACAACAATTCCGAGATGCTAACTCCTAAACCTGCTTGTTTGGTGAGAGTTTGAAGAGAAATGTATGACTACATTCTGTTTCTGTCCTGTCTCTGTACTGCACATAAATACTTTATATTGTATTACATTCTTGCATTAAGCTTCTTCCCCTCTCTCACAATGAGATGGTTAAGTAATTATGTTTATGTCACCCTCTGGTGGTTGTACTTTTTAGTCTGTGTTAACGTTCAGCTGCCAGTGTTTTTTTCAGTCGTTAACGTGCTGCAATAAAGCCAGCTGTCATGAAAGTTTTTCCTTAATATGTGTTTTGACTATACTGTTTGAGATTGATCATTCAAGAAGGATATATTTAAAATGCTGTTGCTATCTTTTCCCCTAAAAAAATATGCATCCAGCTGGCCATAATGTAGCCTACCTCTTCACATTAAAAATGAACATTTGAGCTTGTCAAATATAATCACAACCCTATCAATCCCTGTGGTGCATTTATCTGTCACTGCAATCTAAATGACAGGATGTTTTACCTGGCCTGAATGCCATTTTAATTTTAACCAGGGCATCACTGCAATCTGCGAGGAGATACTTTGCTTTCCTGAAGTAGATCCGGACCACACCAATGAGAAGGTGACCAGATGTCCGCAAACCAATTTTCACCTACAAAGATCACACACACATCTTAGACAGCGCTCATAATTTCATTGTAGGTAACTATGTATGTGCTATCTGGGATGCGTTTTTCTTTACCTTTGGGGAAATAATGTCTCTGATGGATGATTCTAAGTTACATTCAAATACGTGTGCCTTCGTGAGTTTTCTTTCCCAGTGTGCTGCTAGCCAGATTTTGGCTAGAGGCCCCCGCTTGGACGTAAAGAGTTGAGTGAAGAACATTTTGTTGGATCGGAGAAGCTAGCTGTCACCTGTGACAAATATAACAATGCTGGTTTAAAACTATCTCATGGGACTGATAAATGTAATCATTAAGTTAATAAAGCAGACATTGGAATAGTAGCCTGAGTAGTTAACAGCTGTAATTTAATACTAGAGCCAGTTCAGCTTGAACTGTGAGGGTCACAGTCGGCTAACAATAGTAAACTCGCTGCTGGTAACAAGCTAACGTTGGCTAATTAGGTAAACAGACATACTAGCTTATCAAATCCAAAAATTATGATGAGACATCGTTTAATCTGGTTATTACCCTAGGCAAATTTTATGAAAAAAATTCAAAAGGATAATATAATGGAAATAGAGCATTTACCAACTTGCCCAATACTGGATAAACAACCTACCTTAACTTTGAAAGTGCCGCGTTATGAAATTTTGAGCGTGCACATCTCCGCGAGGACGTAACGAAACTGCGACATCCGCTCAACAAGCAAACAGAAAAAAAGAAAAACAGGTGAGTTAAAACATTTATGAATCCTCTGTGAAAACACAGTGACGTAAAAAAAGCCAATATTGATAAATGTGTCCATTAAAAGGAATCAAACTTGTGACCAGTCGTTAATGTTCGACCGTTTATAACGTTACTTAGCTAACGTTAGCAACGTTAGTGTTTCCTAAACCGTGTTGTTTGCGGTTGCTCCGGGATGACATTTCAACCTATGATGTTACTATTTTACTAATTTATTTAAAAGGGTCGCTTGAATTGGTTCAACCTCTTGTAGTCTATCCATCAACTTCCCTTCATCCCAGAGAGCGATTAAATGTGTTCAAACCATAAACTTTGAGATATTGACTCTGTCACTTCAAAAGTGTTGTTTCAGTCCTTCAGTCTGGTGGAAGTTGGTCGGGATGACAGAACTGATTGGTTGATTCATGGTAACACTAATATGCAATAATCTTCTACCCCAATACCATGCAAAAATATTTTCTCCTTCATTGTTCTTTCCTATCATATTATAGTACAAGTGAATATCATTGTGCTTTGGACATTATGGCCTTGGGAAATTATAATAAAATAATTGGCAAATAATTGACAATGAAAATAATCAATAACTTGAACCAATATGAATGACATAGCTCTTAGGTGTCCCGACTAAACAAAGTTATCAGGAGCTGCATTTAAGGGACGTCAAGTCAGCACAGTGAGTACATGTCGCCCACACAGTCACGAGATGGTTTTTAATCCGGCAACATAAGTAAAAACAGCTGTGTGACGGAATGAATGGTGTATGGGGCATCAACGAACTATCAATCGAGATTGAGACTCATAGCAATCTTGACCACTTTAGGCAGTAGAGGGCAGCATTGGATACAGGAAAGCCACCTGAACTCACTGATGGACGCAAACGCAGAATTTGGAAGTGAATTGTTAAAATGAGAGTCTGAATTTAAGTTAAACCTTTTAATCACACATTTATAGAAACAATAAAGAAGAAACTTAGCAGTGGTGTCAAATACAGGGGAAATAATTATCTGGGGTCAATTAATTAGTCATCCTGTTATTTTTTTTAATGACATTCGATGTAATCAAGATTGGAAAAAGCTGTATTCAACAAGACCATGATTTCTGTCTGCTTTTGACTTGGCCTCAGTTGCATTATAGGGTTTATTACAACAATCTACTTCTCCACAGAAATTGGAAATCACTTCTTTTGTAAATGAATGAGACTCACATCAACAGTCTCAACTGAGCTAGATAACCCAAATAATGATCTAAAGGTTGTGCACAGCTGCACGGTTTGGAATTTAAAATGAAAATGTTTGTTCAGATATGTCGACCAAATCTGGAGAAATAATGCCAATATTCTGTCATACATTGCGCCTTCGATGTTCAATGCGGACTAATTGGCTTAGAACTGTTGAAAACACTTTTGACATTTATCTGCTATGATTTTATTCATGCAAAAATATAATATATAGTATGCACAGCATATTATACTGTTTATATTGTACCTACACCGTGTCAAGGCCCACAATTACGACCAGACAGTTCATTGTGATTAAATGCTGGTCACTTAAGCACCCTGTTATGGCAGTTTTTGGAAGTTCATACAATCAAACAGATTTAGAGTTCATTGTTGTTCTAATTTTTTTTTTTATTATTTCAGTGCAAAATCATGACTAGGATGAACTCAGGATGAACCTGTCGGACATCACTTTGGACATCTCAGCCAAGAGGTGGGATGAAAAAAATCTAAAACCTCTTTCTCACACACAAACATGCTTAGGAAGAAAAAATGTCCCCAAGTCACAATCGAGGCAGAGATGTCAGGCCAAGAATTATTAACATGTCAAGATAAATTTGTGTTTTGCGTTAACCGGCTGCCCAGGGTAATGTGGCTGCACAAGAACAGCTGGTATAGCAGGTCATGGTCTGAATTTCAAAAGAGCAAGTGAGATAAATGGTAAAGATATGCAGTACAATGTGTGGGACCTCTCAATCTATAAACTCCACAGTCCTTATCTTTGTAGTGGTTATTAATTTATACTCCTGTATATTTGGTTGCAGTGCTGGATAGCTGTCACTCCATCTATGAAAGCAGGGTGTTTTGGATAATATGTATAATCATTTCAACTATAAAATTTCCAACTGCATCTAAACAAAAAGCTCCCACAGCCCAAGATGACAAACCTCAATTATGATAGTGACAGTAATCAAGAATCTGGTGTGGGGATTCATTGTTTTAGATTCATGGGCTTTGTAAAGAAGCCAACTACTGTGTATGTGTGTGCCCGTGTAGCATTATCTGCCAGTTTCCCTAAATTTTATGAGCCATATAATTTCCACTTTTAATTCCTCCTCTGGCTGCATCTCGATGCTCGCCTATATTGGCTGCAAGTGAAAAGCGTATCCTCCCTTTCTTTTCTTTTTGTTTTTTTTACACTGGGGAAAATAAATTACTTACCATCTAAGTAGATATTTCATGCATATTTGCTTTGACTCCCTGCTGGCATGGGAGTTGTCATTTCCATCTTTTTGTGGTTCAGTTTAGCTCTGATAAAAGTAGATCTCTTTAGCAAATTTATGTATTCTGTGGATGTATACAATTCTTTTTTTTTTAATTTCTAAATGTATTCTCTGTTTTTTTATGTGATTTTGGATGCACTTATAGCTTATCTTGAAAGGGTTGGCAACCCCCGCAGCTGTAGCTTGGCTGTCATCATTATTTTGGTCAGTGCGCTCAGAAATACTCCTTAGAAAATGCTGTCTCAGTGGTAAACAAAATATGTGATAAAGCTGCACTAAAATGCAAGTATTATAGTTCTTTAACTGAGTAGTCTTTCACTCCCTACTAGGATGCCTTCACAGATTAATCTCACACCATCAACCAAATTGAACATGAAGTTAAACAAATCATTTATTGTTATTCACTAAATTATTTACATTGTCATACCTCTGGACAAATAATTAGATTGCTAAACAGTTTTGCAGCTATTGAAGCAAATTAGTCACAGTGAAGTAAAACTAAAAGGAAGCATACTGTTTTTGTATGCATGTTTACATATTTGTCGTTTTTTCCTCAGTCTTTTAGTTGCTTTGTCTTATGAAACACTAAAGGTTTTGTTAGTGAGGAGAGGTCTGGTTTTGTTGCACAACAACCCAGGAATTTTAAACGGACCACACCAAGGTGCTGCCAATAATGTCAATACAACCCTTTGTAGAAAATAAGATTGGCAGTGAATTTGAACCTGGTGTGCCCTCAAGTTAATGATTAATGTCTCTAAAGAAAGGATAAAAACAAATCACATAGGTTTCTTGACTAGACAAAAGTTTAGTAATAAAAAGTGTTTAAATAAAAAAAGAGTTTATTATTTTAACAACTCCTCTGTAACAATACAGCAGCCACATATTTCCTATTTTGCCTTAATCTGCCAAATCATAATTGAAAGGACTTCCAAAAATGCGGGCCTTGGCTTTCAAAGAGATAGTAACACGTTTTTTTTTTTCATCATAATAGTTGGGTTTATTTCTTAAGTAAATTAAGCTGCACAAGAAGTTCTATTGATAACAATATCAACACATACAATTTCCTTTTCTTTATAAGCATACATGAAGCCATACAGAACAGCATCACATTAATAGGGAGAGCAGAATGATTTGTTTACTTAATTTGTCGTCTGCTTTTAGGGAAAAACTTAATTGTCTATCTTTTGATCTGTGTGCAGACATGGTTTATATTGTAACTGATCAAAATCTATTTTAATTGATGACATAGTTTAACAGTAAATGGGCATTACATTTCAAACACAATAAGGAATTAAACACATCTATAACCTAATACGCATTCTCGTTTAGAGACACTTGTTTGTCCATAGCTTGCAATCTGTAATATTCAAAAACATAAGAAAAATATTTGAAACATTAGACAGGAAATTCTTTGTATTTGAGGGTCTTGAAATATCCTAAATGCATTCTGGTGCTTTGATTATCCTATTTCCAATGGTCTTTCACAGAGGGGATACAAATTAGAACCCTGTTCCTCTTGGTCTTAAATTTAAGTTTTCAATTGTGTTAATAATAAGTACTGTTCATACCTTTTTCTTTTCTGAGCATATCCCTTCAATCTAACCAACTGAAATCAGGATTAGATCTGAGGGTGTCTGGATAGAAGAGGGGTCTCACGACCAAAAAGAGATAAGGAGTCTTTTAAAAGGAGAAGACAGACTTTGGTTTGTTTTTACGAATAAAATACTTGCTAAAATGAATGCTTTACAGTGAGGGGAAATTGGCCCCTTTGACAGTGTCTCAATGTCTATAATTGATCCTTTTCCCTGGGAAAATCTTAAGGCCTCCAGAGTAGGAAGCCTGTTTTGCTGGATGGGCTTCAGTAGGAGGATGACTGACTGACAGGCTACTTGGCCCTGTAGAGTTTCTTCAGTCAAATGACACTCCACCTAAATCTGTGTTTTTCAGTATCATATACTACGTGCCTGAAGGCTTTGTAGGTGTCTTAAATGAGTGCCATTCCTTGAAAAGCACCGCATCTGTCAGTTTGGCTTTATGCCTCTGTGTCAATGGAGTCCAGTGTTGACAAGCCAGGTGCTGACACATTTTTTGTTCTTGCTATCACAGAAAGAGCCACAACTATTTCTCTTCACGTTTCTCTTCACATTTCATTTTACAAGTGTTTGACATGGTTTACTCTGAAATTAAGCTGAAGATGATGAGCTGCTTTGAAATGTCGCACATTTGTCTCGTTAACCTTGAAGCCAGCAGGGGTTGTATCTACTCCTGCAAAATCCAATTAAATAGCTGCACATTAAAAAGAAAAAGGAAACAAGCTAACACAGTAGTACGCATTAAGAAATTACACGCATACATTTCTGTGGAAAATCTTCTAAGAAGAAGTGAACACAATGTGGATTTTGTTGAATGACAGGAATGTCATAATGAAGGAGTAATTCATGAGGGACTTTCAGTAAGAATGCCTGTGAAGGTCATTACAAGTCTGTAGAGTTTTATAAAAACTTGGTCACACACACTCATTATAAGTTATGTAGGCTGTTTTGCTGTCCACGTCTAGGCTTTCTGGGCACCTGTCCTGTCCTGTTTGCTTCATTGTTCCACTAAAGGAAATCTGCCTGTGGTTTTGCAGAAACCTGGCTAACTGTCACCTCTCTGTAAGTGGATCCAGTCAGGATGCAGGCAGTCCTTTGAGGCGCTGTCACATGACATGGCGCTGCAGTCTCTGTGCAGTGCAGACACGCCCCATAGCTCTCCTGCTGTCCGTTTGAGAAATGTGTTGAGATGCTCATGTCCTTGTTGCGCTGTGAGGTCGATCCGAAACGTTCTTTGGGTTCTGTATGTGGACTGCCCCTGTAGATCCTCTGTCGCAACATAGAAGTGTCTCTGTACAGACACTCGCGAAAGTTGGGCTTACACAGCAGGTAAACCATGGGGTTGTAGATAGTGGACGACTTGGCAAACACAGCAGCCAGGGCAAATGCATCAGGAGGAACCTGTGTGGCGTCTCCAAAAGCAGCCCAAAAGGCCACGGCAGCATATGGAGTCCAGGCACCCAGGAAGCCTATACATACTGCCACAGACAGCTACGGAAGAAGAA
>JAOWBC010001714.1:21169232-21181124 GCA_028566105.1 Hypoplectrus providencianus
GGAAGAATTCTTAGAGCCACAGTTATATCTTAATCTCGTGCCTTTTTGTCAGTTTTTCTCTTTTTTTTCTCTTAGATCTTTGTATGTCACCCAGAATAGGGCTTGTGGAGAAAGGGGAAAGGATAAGTGAAGACATGGCAGTGCAGAATGAAATGTAACTGTGGGCTTCTGTCTGTATTTAAATACCATCACCTTTTGGGAATTAGGGTATTCACTTGGAACTGATTAGATAAAATTGTGTGACATCCCAACCAGTGAAAATAATAATAATATTTACCAAATACAGATATTATTAGATATACAAATATTTGTTGCACCATCCTTTTATTTCTTATCACACACACACACACACACACACACACACACACACACACACACACACACACACACAGATTGCTACGTATGCGTGGAAAGATTGTATAAAGGAAGTAATCACTTAAGCAATTTTACAACCTCTGAATAATTTACTGTTTCATATCCTGCTCAAATCTTGTCAACTGCAAAACCTTAATTCAGTCATGCCCGAGCGACACACTCATATCCTCTGACCTTGACAATGAGAGCGTGCGCATTGGTGGTCTTGGTCTGTGGTGACACATGCTGCTGGACGGCCTGACGTGACCCCCGCACTGTCAGCAGAATGAAAGTGTAGGAGAGAATGATGATGGTGCAGGGCAGTGCATAGCAAAAGAAGAAAAGGCAGACAATGTAAGACAAAGCTGAAAGCTCGTGGTTGGGTGCATGCCAGTCAATGCAGCAGGCTGTGCCGTAAGGTTCAGGACCGTAATGCCCCCACTGTGCCAAGGGCCCCACAGCAAACACAGATGCGTAACACCACACCCCAGCAATCAGGAGGCGGGCGTGTGGTGAGGCAAACTTGTTACCTGATCAAACAGGAGATATGAAAAAAAGTGCAGTTATTTCCACTTAAATGCAATGCTGTTTATTCTTGTGAAATAATCAGTAGTGTTGACACCATCATGCTCATTAATTTCACTTGTTCTCTCCTCACCATGGTTTGGAAAGCAGACCTTCAGGCAGCACACTAAGGAGAGGGCTGTGAGGTTGGTCAAACTGCACAGGCCAAACAGCACTCCACACATAGCATACAGCTGACAGGTGATTTCTCCAAACAACCATCTGTATTCACAGACAAGGAAAATGGAAAATGTGATGGAGACAGGGGTTGTAACTAGTATTAATTATCATTATTTATCTATTTTCTTCTTTAATTGATTCATTGTTTGATTTAGAAAATGTTGAAAATGCCTCTCTGTATTTCAGAAAGCCCAAAGTCTGATTGGAAATATTTAGAGGTCAAACTGTAAAGCTGTCCTTATTTTACCTTAAGCCCAAGGTGACATAATCAAATTGTTAGTTCAGTCTGGCCAGCACTCCAAATTTTGAGAATTTGCCCTCCCGAAATGCCGCGCCCAGGGAGTGTTCGGCATTTTTGAAAGAAAAAAAAAAAAACTTAAATAGTTAACTATTTTCCGCTGAGAAATGAATTCTCCCTAGCTTGAAGAAAAGAAATACAAAGATGGAGGAATATGAGATACCTGTGTGTAAAAGCAGATGGTATTGCCAGTGGGAATAATGAGAGTGTCATCCCAAGGTCACTGATGGAGAGATTGATGATGAAGAACTCAGCTGGCTTCAAGGTTGACCGCTTGTGATATGCAACAAGTAGCAGAATGCAGTTTCCCAAGAGGGACAGTATACCTGTAAGACAAGAAAAGAGAGACGTAGCTGGGCTTGGGGTTTTGCAACAATCATGCATGGAGTCAGTGAAACGTCAACACAGGAAAGATTGTCTGTTGTGTGGACTCACAAAAAGCGCTGTAGATTGCACCCATAAGGATGTCATGCTCTTTGGACATGGTGGAGGCAAACCCAGTAGATATGTCTGAAGCATTTCCCATCTAAAATTATGTTAAAATTAGCACACAAACAAGTGAATTGTAAATAATGCAGTGATTGAAGAATTGACTCTATTGAAAGAGAGAGCAAATGTTTTATTGAGACAGTTCAATTACTGCAGCACAGCACACCCAGTTTTTGTTGTATCAAAATACTGTATCCATTGTCAGCAGTGCATGCTGTGCTTTCTTAATCTTTGCTACACAGTTCTTTCAGCCCACAGATGTAGAATAGATGAAAAAAGCTTCTTTTATAAGAAAATAATCCTGTGCAAAAGACGAGAACAACTCATATTAAATAGAAGTACACAAAGCAGGATCGACAGATGGAAAGAATTAGACTGTGCCTTTCAGATGGGATGAGAGATTTAGAGACTGAGAACAAAACAAAATGATTAAGATAAAATGCGGCCAAATTTGATGGGGAAAAAAAATAGTGAAATTGCAATATTGTCTCCAGCCTTCACGTTTCATACAATATGTGCATGCACACACGCCAATTTAATCCAGACACGTGAAGTGATAGAATAGATACGTAATAGGCAGAGACAACAGGTGCTCATTCTGCCATGACAGCTGACGGGTGCTCAAGAATTTCTGAGGTCTCATAAGTGAACCTAACATGCACATCAGAACAGCTCATGCTCTTTGATGAGCCAGACTTGTAATTGAGGCAATCAGTGTCTTCTTGCCCAGCTAACTGTAAACAAGATGATGGTTGCTATTCAGTGTGTCTATTTAATAGATGGAAGAAGGTAAAATGAATCCAGGTGAAAGGCTCAGTGCAGGAACAAGTGTTCTTTGGATGGTATCGCGGATATTTCAGAGGCAGCATTTGCTTTCAAGGACTTATGCAATCATAGAGGATAAAGAATGAGGCTTCGTTACTATGCAAGTCAGCATGCCAGTCAATGACGACATGTCCAGTCAGTCTGAGTGGAGGAGAGAAAGTAGTTATGATCAGTTTTAGTGCCACTCAAATCACTCCACTGCCATGCAGAACAATAAAGCATTCTGTTATCATTAAATCATATTTACTATCAGACATGATAAAACCCAATATATACATATGGCAGTTTATTAGGTACATACGACAACAAATGCAGTATATGACGTGATTTTGCAGTAGTTGAAATTTCAGATAATTTTGGAAGGTACAGTTTGTGGTGCTGTTTCTGTTGGTGGAGCTGATATAAATGGGGTGGACAAAATATTAGAAATTGTGTATTCTTGGAAGACCCTAAGAATTTGACAACTTAGATGAAATACACATAGACACTAGCTGGAACATGTCTTTGTCCACCTGTGCTTTTTTCCTAGATAAATAAATAAACAGATAAAAGGCTGAATTGCAAAGAAGATAAGGGATCTGAGGTTTGAAAAGTTTAAAGGATCATTTGTATCGTGTCACCACAATGAGACTTAAAATATAATGACTTTAATTGAATATTATTATTGACTATAATTGAAAATTTAATTGAAATTGGCATGGGAATCTATTAAGCGCACCTGCATGTTTTACTTGAAGCTGTAAATAATGACCAGTGTAATGATAATGTACTGTTAAGGGCAGTAATAGGATTTATTCTTGAACAGCTTCAACAAACCATTTGTTACTAGACTGCATTGGTTTTAGCTTGCTGTAGCTAATCAACAAGTAGGCTTATCTGAGTTCATAACCAAGAAAGTATTTGCATTGTTGTGTATGATTTCAGTCATAATTGGACTTAACAACACAGCGACTGCCTCCTCCTCTTTGTGCACATTTCCTACCGTCCTGTACAAGTGGTCTTCAGAAGGAAACATCTGCACTCTCAGCTCTGTAAAAAAAGACATCTGATCTCGTGAAAGCTCTCTGACAAAAACTGTTAGCCAGAAGATTGAAAGCTTGTTTTAATCAAAGCAACTCTTGCACGGATTTGAGCGTGCGCTTGCTTTTCTTTGAAGCGTGCTCATCGTTAAGCTCCAGTCCCTCCTCCAAGCCTGAGTGAGCAGTATTTAAAAACCTTTCCACTTTTTGTAATTCATTCAGCAGTGTTGAAACTGAATTGTTTAATTAACAAATAAAGTGACTCTCAGCACAAACACAGTATGTCATAATTCTATCAATTTTTTTTCTCCCAAGCTGAACTCTATAACTGAGCAGATTTATGTAACCAGAGGGACAAAACCAAGACGCCCCTGAGCCATGTGAGTGTGAAAGTGAGAGGGAGAAGGTCGACAGAAAGAGCCAGGACAGCTTAACCAGCTGAACTGTGCCTTTGGTCCGCTGTGACAGATTGAGTATTTTGAGAGTGGCTGAGCTGTGACACTACTGTTGTCATGTCTCTGAGCCCGGTTGAATAACTCTTCTGTTCAGCTGTGATTAATTGGATGCCTTTGAGACAGGGACAGGCACACTGACCTCCAGATGATGATGTAGGGTGGTAAACCATGCTGACCCTCTTTATGTATGCCATTATTTCATTTTTGATGCACATTTGCACCTCATCCCCTTCCTGCCCTAAGCCGTACACCAACGTTTTTTTTGTTCTCTGTGGAGACATTTTGACTGTGTAATTTACTAAAATTTAAATGGAACCATATGAAGTTAGCTGCTGTTGTCAGCATGCATGACAAGTAATCTCTAAGTTTGTGACAAGTTTCCCTGCAGCGCGTTATCAAAATTGGGAGATTCATGTGATGCGACTGAAATAAGGACTGTCACTCATACCATTTAAATGGGTGTAGTCATAGCAGATAAGCAGCCATTTCACAGCTGACAGGCATGTCAGGATGTCCACTTGCGTGAGCTCATGAGTGGTGACAATTACAATGTCAGTGTCTCCATGGTTTACAGAGATTGGCAGCTAGTGGCATTGCTTAATCTTTGACCTGTCTTATTTCACCATTACATAGTGCTAAACATTTAAAAGTTGTAGCCAGGCTGGCAACTGGAAAATATGCTTTCAATTCTTTGTCACTATTAATTTCGAGAAATCAAGATACTATGCAGTTATATCCCAGCCTAATTAGGACATATATTAGAGTGAGTATAACCTTATTTGTCATCTTTTGAAGTTTATGTTGTACATGTTTTGTAGTATAATTTTCTAAACCAACTCATAGATGCCGGATACTTTGTCTCCCAAGACAAATCAAATGTACTTTTATTTTTTGTTCATGTAGTTCTTTCTAATTTGATTTAATTTGCATATATATTATTATTTACCTCAGCACTATTCAGAGCTGTACACAATATGTTACTTGTTCATTGAAAATGTGAAAATTGTGTATTCCACACAACATTTCTGATATTTAAAAAAATGGTTGCCTTGTTTTTTTTTTTTGTTTGTTTTTGTTTTTTTAAAGAAAGATTTCTGTAATGAAAGCCAAATAAATAAGAATTCTTTTTTCATCATTATTTTTGACATTGCCTTTTCTAGCATACATGTTTTATGTTCACTAGTTATGTATTTACATAACATAATGATGACTTCAGAATTGATTAAATAAACCATCCGTCAGTGTTTGTGCCCTGTGGCATTTTAAATCGTAAAGTGTTTGCATGTTGCTCAGTGTTACGTGTCACATGGCATTTTTTATGCTTGGTTGATTGACCTGCCATTTCCATGTTGCACATACAAAGTTTTCATTGGTGCCTTTTGAGGCAATACTTAACATTTTATTGTTATTATTATAAATACACTTATATGTTTTAAAAAAATGCAAGCAAAGCCAAATGATTAGTCCAGCTGAAAGGTTTAAGTGCATGTAGAACACTTCAATATAATTTACCAAATTCTTGTTGCTTCATTTTTTTTTACAATAAGATAATACCCACTCTTGTATTCCAAATTTTCCTGTGCAAAGTTTCTGTCTTTAGTATTTTTTGGCTCGTGATTACCTGCATTGTGGAATACTAAAAAGCAACATGACATACTATGTGCTGTACAATGCCCCCTGAGGGCCCTGTGAGACTGTATTTGCCCTCGCTGTGTGTAGCTGCCTTCTCATCTGAGAGTGACTGACAGTGACAAGTGAATGCCACACAGTCACAGTACAATATTTACACCATGGTTTGGAGTGGTTAGAGGCAACTTTCAAACATTGCTGGACATGTGACTTGCCTTATGTAATGACTGTGGAGAATAACGGCATGATTAATGTCAAATAGTTCAGGTAGAACTGAAACATTCAAGCTTGGAAACAGTTCACACTTTTTTTTTTTTTTGCATGGTATTGTTTCAAATTGTGGTTTGAACTTTACAGTCAATAGATCTGCTGATGGTTTCCTAAAATAAACATTTGAAAATATAAGATTTAATTTTTTTTTTTTAAAAGAGGGGAGGATTTAAAATGGGTTCTAATTTCAGTTTTCTTCATTGCTGTTATTGCAGGAAGAGAAGATAGAGGAGAATTTATTTGTAGAGCAGTGGAGACACTTCAGAGATTAAAGCCTCTTATTTATCTGATTGGGGATCACTTTACAATAAATTTCAGATGCAAATCATACAAAATTTAAAATTAATTTGATACTCTGATGCTAAATAAACAATGAAAATATCCTGTATAAGATAAAATCAAACTCTAAGGCTTTAAAATGTAAGTATCTCATTGCTTCTGAGTCTCTGATCTCCATGCCTGAGGGAAGGACAGCAGCCGCAAAGAATGCAAAATAAATAAATAAACAAATCCAGGTCTGCCACCCCAGAAAGTCACATCATCATGACTCATGACCAAATCTGCTGACCCCTCATGACACAAACATATTACATAACCACAATCTGATCGAGTGTGGGAAAGCAAACATCTTAATGTTACCCGTCTTAACTGATGGGTAATTGTCCTTCATCAAACAGCTGTTTTCAGTTATTTGTCTGTGACTCTGAGCTGCAGTTGAAGGTCATTCACTTTGTTATGCCATGTGCTATCCAATAGAGAGACATCATATGCGGGCACTGTAATCGCTCACTGTCATCACATATTGATTCTCTGTTGTGAGGCTAGAGTCACAAACAACTGAATGGTCACTCAAACACGTCTGTGTAGGTAATAAGAATAGGCAGGTCATGCACTGAGGCTCACATGTCAGGGAAAATACAGTTTGGCAAGCAGCCTCAGATGAAGTCCACAGCCTTTCCTAAACGTCAATATTTGTCAATACTGCGGCAGCTACAACTTTGATTCAAAAAGGAAGAAAAGCAGCTGTTTTTTGTTTTTTTTTACAGAGAGGGATGATCACTGACCTCATCGCTAATCCTGCCGGAGATCCCGCAAATTGGCTGTGATGTCTGTGTTTTCATTTCAACAGCATTACAGCCGACACAATCCGTTTCCACATTGAGACCTAGACTGAATGTCCGTCAATAGACACCCCTTTAACACAACCAGATGTTATCATTTTAGAGGGAAACCTGTAGGATAATGATCACTGCCAGTCAGAATTAACTGCCAGACTTTCTAACAGAAAAAAAATAAAGAAGAATAACAGGATAGAGAGTCATGTCAGCTGAAAGAAACCATTTAAAACACCAGCAGCAAAATTCGGAAGGAGAACCAAATGCGTCATCAATGATCCAACTTTTTGTTATTGCCTAATAAATTGTATTTCACTGGAAACAAACAAGAAATCCCCTAACTGCTGCGCTGCTTACCTTCCAGGGAGGAATGGGCTGTCCTCAATTAAACTCATGAAGGCCAGGTGGAGAGCAGGACACAGAGGAGAGGAGCCTGGCCAGACACCGACAGGGAGACAGCGAGGAGGGACAGACAGACGAGAGAGAGAGAGAGAGAGAGAGAGAGAGCAGCACTGGACGAGTCCGGTTAAGGTATTCTCTTTCTCCTCTTCAGTCATACACACATGCACACATCCTGCCAGGTGGACATGCACTCACTCTCACTGCAGCATCATCATTGTGGAGACGCACTGAGACTCACTGATGTTGAATGAAAAGCCCACAGTAACAGCAGGCCAACCAGAGAGAGAGAGAAGGGAGAGAGAGAGAGAGAGAGAGGGGGGAGAAATGGGGGAGGGAGAAAGGGATCAGCATAATACTGGCAAGCTCCAAGTGTCACTGATGACTCAAAGTACCACTCCCCACCCCATTTCCTCTCCTCGTCCTAATACTTTCCCACTGTACTTATCCCCTACACTTTGGGTTATTCACTCTTCTTACATATGAATCGTTTATTTAAATCAATGTAAGGTAGGCTTGCCTAAGTGATTGCAGTTTACCTAAAAACACAGCTGGAATCTATTGTCTGTGTGTTATGTAAACATACAACCCTAGCATCATGTAAGCAAAACAAAAATGGAGGCCAAAAGATTCTTGCTCATGTTATAAATAATAATTTTCTTGCCTTCATGGTCAATTTACACCGGGGTTTTTTATGTGTTATTGTCTAACTTTAACACGTTGCTGAAGTTATTTGTCTCTTCTCACAAGATATACGTTAACATATTTAAGGGAGAAGTGACAAATAAGGGATAAGTGATTTTGTTTTCACAAAATCATTTATTCACAATTAGGAATGCATGTTATATATCAGCTTGATAAAGAAAAAACAAATGCTTTCTTTGACTTAGTATAGCCACCTCTAACCCTTCAGCCTTTCTTTATGAAGCAGTTCATGTACTAGGGCTGTATATTCCAGTCACTAACTCTGTGAAAACAAGCAGTAGGGTACCTCTGCAAATGAATGGAGTGTGCTGCATTAATTAAACAAGACAAAAAGAGAGCACCATTACAAAATGGAATGTGGCCCAATAATCAACCTATCTAATTTCCGGCTCTTTTTTATCAGAGCTCAAAATCATAACTGAAAATAATATTTGATCAGTCCCGCAGCTCTGCACTTTGCCATTGGTCATTGTCTTTCATCTGTTTCCCAGTAGTGTTACTCAAGCAGTATCTGTACTATACATGAATATTTCCATTTGATGTAACTTTATATCTCTTCTCCACTAAAATTTCTGGCAAATATTTTACTTCAGTTTCCTTAACATTTAGCTGCCAGCTTTACTTTCTTTTCAGGTTGAAATCATAATCACATCATAGCAGTATATTAAAGTAGTTGAAATAAGTCCCATCTTTACAAAATCCAAATGCTGCTGACATAAATGTATCAATAGTGATGATCCAATCCTATGTTTAGAATATACATCAAAATCTGGATGGGGGCATTCAGCATAACGAGTACTTTTGCTATTGATACTGTAAGTACATTTTGCTGCTGGTACTTTTGTACTATTTCCCAAGTAATTTTTGTCTTTGTTTCTAAGCATCAGATCTTTCCTTCCCTCAGGTGCGTAACTACATTGTGTTATGTACTTTAAATTTAAAGGTTGTTTTATCGGTACCTGCAATGAGAAAGAGATATCTATCTGTCTTGGCTGAAAAAATACCATGCATCAGTAGACACAGTGATTGCAGTTATAGTAATCAGAACCGAGAGCAGTTGTAAACAACATTAAGGTAGATTTTTATGCTATTTTACAGTTGCAGGATTTTCCCACTGAATACAAAATAGAGAATATTAATATTTAAGGATGTGCCTGTGAAGCTGTAATTCATAAGCTAAAAGTCAGAGTGAGAAAAATTACGATTGTAATTTTATTATCGTGTGACTCGGATATTCATCAGCTTATGACCATCCTTCACCATGGTCCTAATTGTTAACAGTGAGGAAATAAACCTGCTCCAATGCTTTTGCTCAATGAATGCCTGTTGCTGTTAAGCCACTGGTCATAAACAATCATGTTGCTATGTGTTGAGAGTGTCAAACAAAAATTTTTTAGGTTATTGAGCTTAATTTAAGAGTCCGCCGCCACTTCACAAAATAAAGTGTCGCCTTCGGTCACACAGTAAATGCAGTCCTGTTAGAGAGCATTCAAACTCCACCTGAATCGCTGTGTCATCCTACTTTATCGTACCAACCCATGCAGTTTGCCGGGAGCAGTGCAGCTTCCAGACTGACAGTAGAGGAAAGCTGCTTAAGGGAGCGTGGGCTCGCTTGCTGAGCCGTGCCAAGACTGCAGGGCTGTCAGAAAGCTGTAAAGAGCAGTGCTGTCATATTAATACCCAGGCCCAGAGTCCTGGTCCTTCTCAGGCCGCCCGCTCTGACACATTTAGATGAACTAAGTGTCTCAGCCAGTGGTCTGCTGTAGTTTGAAGTCCCTTCAGTGCCTTATCGGAGATGGCAGTTGGCAGGATATGATTAAATATAGAGGAAATTATAAGGGATAATGCTGAACATTAGTGCACTCATTTTTGCTCAAAAGACACAGTGGACGTCAATAAGTAAGATTTGTCTCTCCATCAGTTTTGTCTAGACACCATTATCTCAACAACTGTTTGAAGCCATTGATTGATTGTCAAAAAAATTCTTACAGACATTCATGGTCATCAGAGGATGAATTCTCTTCAGTTTTCCCAACCTGATCTCACAAAATTACGTGAAGTGACCACATTTGCTTTAACACCAAAGTAGTACTTGCAGCACGTTGTGTCTGTAAAATACGTGGCAACAATAATAACACAATGCCAGAGTAAAATCAGTAAATCAGTGGAGCGTTCTAAAAATGACACACAGGATGTGGCTGCAGGCTAACAGGCTCGTTTTTTGTGAATTCATGCTACGAGGCCACTGACCTAAGTTTAGGGCATAAAAACTGTCTGGTAGGTGTTATGAAAAACACTAAAAGTAACCCCCTGAATGCACATCTGATATTGATTGGACACTGCAGCTGATCGGAATTGTATTATACATCACAACTTCACTGCAGATTCATTTACAACAGCAAAAAGACCACAAAAAACTTTCTCCACTTATAATAAATATGATGCAATTTTAATATCATGATCTGTTATCTCCCCTGGTCATATTTATTATGGCTACTATTTAACTAAAGTTTTGAGTCTGTTGATAGGAAACATTTTTGTATTGTTTTTCATTTTCATTTTTATTTCGCTAGGCTGATCACTGAGATTTGATCTATGGATTTATAAATGAGATGCAGGATTTAAATTTTCCCGCCATCATTAGAAACGGACGTGGCTTCACGTGAGGCTGCAGATGAAAGGACATTTAAAACTTTTCCTCTCTCCGCGTCTGATTTCCTTGCGTCTCTCTATGCACCCCCACTGGGAGGAACTAAGACATACATTTAAGATTTGGATGTTCTTTACATGTTTGACAACTGATATTACTTCAATAAATATTTGTGTAGAATTGTACAAGGTTTTTCACTTTGTGCTTGAGTCTATGAGATGAATTACTGTTGTAATACTTCACTTACTACTCACCTGATTTGTTGTCTCTGTTAGTTATCGTGCATAATAAATAACTGTTGTAGATCTTATTTATCGTAGTTAATGATTTACTGTTTATGTTTGTATACGTCTGTCACAGCAGTCCATTAAGTACATCTTTGGATTTCCTTATCTAGTAGTACTCTCATTCAATGCGTCCACCTGACTTGACCTGCTTTGAAAGAAGTCATTATAGGAGCAACCACGTTCTTGAAAGGGAGTTTGGCTGGCTGTTTATTCATGTCAACATTTTGTAAGTAAAACACATAAAGAGAATAAACCATTGGCATTAGACTTTGACTAAAGGCACAAATGTGCCTGAGAAAAGCAACCAATGCAAGCAGCCAGCCTTTGACTGTGGTGCTCAGTGCATGGTGCACAGATGGGAGGTTCATTCAGATGGATAATATGAATATGGATATTAATTTTCCTCTCAGTTATTATGAATGTTCTTACATCTGTTGTCCACAGGTCCTTTAGACTGTATAAAAAGCTTCTCTTACATTTAATTTATTCCCTTTAGCCTTCTCAATGCAGCAGAACCGATTCTTTAAGTTTGCAGCTTCAGATTGTGCTTCACCAGAGCTCACTGCCATCACAGGTGAGGATGGGTCTCTTATTTCTTATCATTCTGCCCATTTATGCAGGAGACATTTGATTACTGGAGCTCATTAATCCAA
>JAOWBC010001714.1:21207968-21224461 GCA_028566105.1 Hypoplectrus providencianus
TTTTTTAATGTAAGAAAGCAAAACAAATAAATAAAAACATTCAAATATAAGTGATCTTTCTTTCTTTCTTTCTTTCTTTCTGCATTTCTTTCTTTGTTTCTTTCTTTCTTTCTTTCTGCATTTCTTTCAACATTCCTCTCTGCTTTTCTTTCTACATTTCTTTCCGCAGGGTTCTTTCTGCATTTCAGAATTTATTTCGTTTTGTATTTCTTTCTATTTCTTTGTACATTTACCTTTCTTTTTCTCTCAGAATGTCTTTCTCATTGTAACTTTGAATTTATTTCCTTTCGCATTACAGTACTTTCCTTCTGCATTTCCTGGAAGAGACTTGGGTGGTTTCAGGGCGGTTTAGTGCGCGCATTTTCCTTCTCAAATGCCTTCTCAAAGGTCAGGATTGTGTGCTTTACCCTTGGCATAGCTGCTATGGAAAGCACGTGATGATGAACTACATTTCCCATAATCCCACAGCTCAGTTAGGAAGAATCCATCCATGGCTGTAACCAGCCGATGCCACCGGCTCCGAGGTCGTCAGATCCTCACGGAAGCGGAGTGCGGGAGAATAATGTCGTCCCGCTCGGACAGGTACACGATGCTTTACGAGTGTTTTCTACCTGTGTTTGAATTATCTGTAGCGGAATTATCCATGGTATATATAAATTATTATCATTCAGCCTGCAGTAGCGTCCTGATCCGGTTCTGTAACGCTAACCACACTGACTTCCCCTCTTTTCCTCTAGTAAAAAAAAACATCTGACTAGTTTCATCTCTAAAATTAATTTGGTAACATTAAAAAAAAACCCTATGCTAGTATATAATAATTATTTGCAAAGGCTAGTAACAGATTGATGGCTGCAGATCCATCAGATGCGCTGGAAACATGAAGCTCTTCAGAAGTAGGTGAGCTGCATGTTGACATCATTCGTGCGTCACAGCATCACTCACAACTATAATATCTCTAAATCTACTTTTAATTCAACTTTAAGGGGATTTTAAATAATAATTCATGTATAATGAATTATACATGATGTATAATGATAATTAATTATACATGAGTCAAAAATAACAATTCTTCTATATTATGTTTGATGTAGTGTTGTCACAGAACATAGTACTACTGTCGGAAACACACAGCATACACTACCTATTTTTCAGTCATGCAAGACGTTTCTAGATCATTTACTAGGTAGCAATGCTGCACGATTAAAGTAAAACAAATTCAGAATTGTATTTGAATTGTTAATATGTTATTTGTTAAAGTATTGTTGATAAAATATCATAAAACATCATATAACATAAAATATCAAAGATTTAAGTATGCTGTCAATGTGATTTTATTATATCGTTGGAACTTTATTTTTACATAATCAGCAATATAATATACGTCCGTTTGCATCATATTTTGTAAAGTTATGTGCAACATATGCAAAAACTTAATATGCAAAGTTAACGTTCAAAATCCCTTTAATCACCTCTCTTCCCCATTCTGATGCTCATCTCGTCATTGAGTTTCTGTCATTTAATTAGCTGATTAGATATTTTCATCAATGGTCAGCTGGTGTACCTAATAAAGTGGACAGTGTGTATATACATCTAGTGGCCTTACTGTCAAATAAATGTCATAAAACCAAAAATACTTCTTCCTTAAATTTTAGCAGAGTAGAACTAGAAAGATGCATGAAGTGGAAATACTGAACTGGAGAACTTTAGTAAATGTGTTTGGTTCTGTTACTTCACTGCTTCAACACAGCAGACATAGTCCCAATAAAATTCTAACATACTTGTATTTTCAGTGATCCAGATATACGGTTAAAACACTCAATATATTGAGTAAATTGTAAAATGTTTATTAAAAAATTAAATTTATAAGCGCTTCTGTCAAATACTGATGTGTGCTCAAAGAGGAAATTACAACATTTACAGACGAACAAATGAAACAGAACGCAACCTTGATCTTATTCACATGTTGCTCTTGCTTTGAAAGAAGTTGGAAACATTTAGAATAGTGTAAGTGCCCAACTGAACAAAACATTTAACACTGGTTAAGGCGTTTTAATGTAGAAAAGTTACATACACAAGGAAAAGACTACAGAAGTGATTAGCTGATTAGAAAACCTTCAGTCTTCATCTAATTTAACAAGTGATGATTGTCTTTTTGTTGTGGAACAGTAAGTCCAGCATCTCCAGTGTGAGGAGGTTCTCTGTTTTGTAAGCTGAATTTTGTCGGACTGTTGATAAAGAAAACCAACAGTCCATCTGTAACAATAAGACTGTGCTCTCTTGAACACATCTCACTGTGCAGTCCCTCCAGAGTTTCCGTGTTAAGATGAGTTAATTAAGAGGAAGGATCAGCAGGAGATGTCCCGCCCTGCTTTTGCTTCCTGGTGCCTCTATTAATACCGGCCAAGCGGCTCTTTGCTGCCAGTGCTCCTGTGATCCTCTTAGTGTCTGTCACACACACAAACAGAGGAATGAGAGCAAATGAACAGAAGCATTGAGAGGTTTCTGACATATCGGTTTGGGCTCGACAGACAGATATGTGAGGGGAGAGTGAAAGCAGGCCAGAAACAAACGTGCAATACTCACCACCTGTGGTCAGCTGTTTCCCTGTCAGTGGTTGTGAGAGGCAGATGGAGGGGAGGAGGTTGTCGTCTGAAGCAGATTTGACTCTGCTGGACGGGGCAGGAGCCAGAATCTCTGGCTGCTGGTCCCTGAGGTCTGACCGCAGGTAAGATCTGACTGTTTCTGTTGTTTACGCTCAGAGCCGGAAGGATGATACTTTTCCTTCTTCCACGCTCTCAAACACACTGTGGATGTGTGAGTGTGAGCTATAAATATAGTGTCTGAAAGGGGTTGTTGAGAGGTCGGAGGAAGTGCACACGGAGGTTAGTTTGTTGGTACTGTGGTGTGTTTGATTTGTGCGCAGTCACAGAGGGTTGCCTGTGGTGTCTCTTCAGTCTGTGTGCATATACAGTGCAGTATGCATTTGTGCATCACAAACAGAGTTACTAATTTGATTTCTAATTACTGCCTGTGGGAACGCAGGAGTCTCTGAATGTGGCATCAGTGTGTGACGCAACAGCTTGGCTGACTTTTATTTGTTCCATAGTAAACATTGTGTGAGAACCTAATCTTAATTACAGGGATTTAAGCTGCAATTTGTCAGTTAGAGTATCAAACAGTAGCATTAACACACTGTTCAGAAGTCTCTATTTGAACAGAAGTGCCAATACCAACCTACCTTGAAAGAAATATTGACCTACAGAAAGTAAAAGTACTCATATAACAGTGTTTTCAGGAATCAGAATGATCTTATCGACAATTTACTTGGATAAAATGGTGTGCGTGTGTGTGGTTTCTCTTAATGTAAAGGCAGAAAACAGCAGTCCTAACTTCACAGCGGAAAACAGTTAAATTAAATGGCAGTAATATCAGCATAATGTGTCGAATAAGTGAAGGTTTTGCAAGGACTACTTGTAACTGCAGTGAATGTTGCAGCCTGATATAAAATAACCTAACCTAATTATTGGTTCGTCACCTCATTTTCTAGTTAACTATAACTAACAGAAACCGTTACAATTATGAGCTCTGAGTGACGTCCACGCTGTTGCCTCCAAATTATTCAGTTTGCTGTCATTTATAACAAGAAAAAGCTGCAAAGAGTCAAATAATGAGCTCCAACTCATCTTCATGTTTTGTATGTGAAATCTTGGTTTGTAAAGTGACTACAGCTGTCAAATCAATGTAGTGCAGTGAGAAGTTCAGCTCTGAAATGAAGTGAAGTGGAAGCCTAAAATGTCAGATACCTCCCAGTTTGCGTTAGCACAGACGCGTTGGACGGCGGCCAGCTGCTCAAAGGGAAAGTCTTACACAACACAACAATGTGTTCAAAGTATAACTGCAACAAGATGTGATCTTGCTCTGCAGGTTTTGGCGTCTTAAAGTTGATCCCTGCAGCTGTTTGCTTTGCAGACGTCATTCTGTCAGGCACAAATGTTACGTTTCTTTCTTTTAAATACTATTATGTACTTATCTGGATGTACTCCGCTGTAAACACACATTAAATATAACTTTATGATTATTTTTCTGTAATTTTATTAATCAACTAATTATCATTTCACAGTGTGGTATTCATATTTTACCTAAGTAAGGAATCAGAATACCACCAATGATGAAAAGAAATATATATATATATCTCAGCCCACAAAGAGTCAATTTTACATTCAAACTGTGTTGTTTAAATGAAGCAGTGTTTTTCTACTGCAGACTGGGTAGAGAGGATGTACACCTGCCTGCCTGTGTGTGTGTGTGTTCAGGCTGTAACCTGCCCCGCTGTGTGTTTTGTGTCTGCAGTGGGAGCGGGGAGGACTCGTTGGACCGGCTCCTGCCCCCCGCCGGGGCCCCTCGCAGGAAGAGCACTACCTCACTGAGTAAAACAGAGCCTCCTCTGCTGCGCACAGGCTCACGCACCATCTACACCGCCGGCCGACCTCCCTGGTATGACGAGCACGGAGCGCAGTCAAAAGAGGCCTTTGTCATCGGTATGACGCTGATGATGTTTTCACTCCTCCTGACTCTTTTCTTCTTTCACCACCTTTCGTGCCAGATTGTGGCTCTGAGCTGCAGAACCTGTCCTTTTCTGTCATCTTATACCCATAAACACTTTAGTGCTATTTCACACATACCGCCAGACAACATTAGACACACTCTGAAAAACACACATAATGGGGCATTGAAATGCTGTGTGGATCTGCAGGGTTGTGTGGGGGCAGCGCCTCAGGGAAGACCACCGTGGCCAATAAGATCATTGAGGCTCTGGATGTGCCGTGGGTTGTGCTGTTGTCTATGGATTCTTTCTACAAGGTGAGGGACTCGAGCTTTTCTCTCTGTTTTTGTCCTATTTTATTTGGCAATTATCTGTGAAGCAATTAAACGTTTTATTATTTTATATTATTTGAATTTCACATTCAGTCACAACATATCAAACCGATTACTACACTTACATCATACTAATTATGCTCTGCTTGAGTTAATAACCTTGTAAAATACAGCCTGTGAATGACAGACAGTGTTTGCAGGGCACCAAGGGAAATTGTGGGATCTTTTTATATTAATTTTAGAGGGTGATCATGAGTATAATGAACTATTGAGCTGAGATACAAATGGACCTTTTCTGTGTGGATTGAACACCAATTTTGCAGGGAGATGACATGAAGAGTTTCCTAGAAGGCAAATAAGAACATCATTAAAGAATATTAACATTATTAAACATGATACATACAGTGTTTTACTTTATCCATCAACTGTAATAATAAAAACTGATATAATAAAGGTTGCATAAAGATAAAATTAACTTAAATAAAGATCAGTTGTTGGTTCAATACCAAAATAAAAAACTGATCATCAGCTGATTCATCATTTAATGACATTTATTTACATGTTAAGACAGAATATAAACACTTTAAAATCCCAACTTATAGGTTGGAAGATAAAGCAGTTATTATTTTCACTGGTGATTGCTGGAAGATTGTCTTTTATAAGAATAATCTTTTTCCATGAAGAATTGTTTATTTCTTTAAAAAGACCAGTTTATATTTTGTTTCTTGTTCCACACCACAGGAGGGCAGCAAACATGTTGGTGATGAGTCATGCTGAGTGGTGGAACGTAACTAAGTACATTTACTCAGATAATGTAGTTTAGTACACTTCTACAATACTTGTATTTTACTTAAGTATTTCAGCATCTTTACACTTCAGCTCCACTACATTTTCAAGGCAAACAGTGCTGTTTTTACTCGACTAGATTTATCTGACAGCTTTTTTTACCTTTCATGTCAAGATAAATCTTCTGTTTTTTAAAAAAATTGAACCTCGTAACAGTAAATTAAGTTAAAATGAGCCCAAATTTCAAACGCTGCTCACATAAATGCATATTAGTAGTTGAATATATACTGTAAAACAGTCTGAGTGGGGCCATTCTGCATAACTAGTGCTTTTTACTTTTCATATTTTCAGTACATTTTGGGGCCGGAACAATTGTACCTTTACGTTAGTTTTAATGCAGGACTTTTCTGGTGTTAGTACTTTTACCTAAATAAGTAATGTGAATACTTTTCCCACCACTCGTCACGCTACATAATCAAATTACACAAGGAGATGTAATGTTCCTCCTGCAAAATTGCAGATAAATGACACAGATCAAATTGAATAAATTGTAAATGTTGCACGAGATCTAACAAGAAGCATGGCAGCAAGACTGACATAACCGCTTATGTAAGATTACATAAAGGTTTGCTTGTAAAGAACACATAGTGGCTTTATTCGCAATGGCAGCTGTCAGTGTTTGGCCAATAAGTCACAACAGGAATAGTTTGATATTTTGGGAAATATGCTTCATGGGTTCTAAAATATAATCATCTTTTAATATCAAATGTTATTGTGTTGCAGCAATATTGTGTAAACTCTCCAACGTTTGTTATCCCTTTTGCAGGTTTTATCCTCAGAGGAGCAGGCGCTGGCAGCGAGTAATGACTACAACTTTGACCACCCGGGCGCGTTTGACTTTGAACTGCTGGTCGCCACCCTGCGAAAGCTGAAGCAGGGCAAGAGCGTGAAGATCCCGGTGTACGACTTCACCACGCACGGAAGACAGAAAGACTGGGTGAGTTGTGTTTCATCCACAGGAAACTCCTCACTGATGGTTTCCCACAAAGACCTGTTTAAAGATTCAATATGTATCCTACGATTTCATAAAGCAGAAAGTAGAACACGAAGATGAGGCATCAAGTTTTTCTGTTGATTGATTTTTCATAGCTGAAAATATATAATACATAAACTTAAATAATATATATATATTTTTAAAGTGACATCCTGCAGCTTTAATCTTAGAAAAGCTTTGAAGACTGTTTTTCTCTCTTTGTGCAGAAAAATGTTTATGGTGCCAGTGTCATCATATTCGAAGGAATTATGTCTTTTGCAGACAAAGAGCTTCTTCAGGTGAGCCAATGTGTTTTCTTTTCTTTCTTCTGTAAAGAATTCTGAGTGAAGGGAAACAATCACCAGCAGGTTTTAGTTGTTTGAGCAGCTGCTTTTGCTGAAAGAACATTATTGAAACATTCCCGGGGTGTGTTTGCTTTCCCCGCCTGCAGCTCCTGGATATGAAAATCTTTGTGGACACAGACTCAGACATTCGGCTGGTCCGCCGGCTGCGCAGAGACATCACAGAGCGGGGACGGGACATTGAAGGCGTCATCAAGCAGTACAACAAGTTTGTGAAGCCGGCCTTTGAGCAGTACATCGAGCCCACCATGAGGCTGGCTGATATTGTCGTGCCGAGAGGTGAGATTTCCCTCCATGAGGCAGTTAAATAATTACAGGAAACACTAACAACATGTTCCTAATTTACTCTTTAAGGTGGTGGGAATATGGTGGCCATTGATCTGATTGTCCAGCATGTTCACAGCCAGCTGGAGGAGGTGAGTTGTTGTACACAAGGCAGTGGCGCCACCATGTGTCCAAAAGCTGCATCACACAGACAGAAGGAGAGACTTTCAGCTGTTGGTGCATTAAAATGCCTCTCAGTCACAAGCTTCCAGTCTTTTTTCCCTCTCACGTTGGAAAACATAGTTAAAAGTAAAATCTGGTGTCCCACAGAAAGACAAAACCAGCAATTAATTGATTTTACTGCATTCTTTTACTGTCTAAAAACAATTAGAAACACACAAGTCCCACATGTTATCAAATCCTGTTGCATCCTTACTGAATCATTTTTAGGTGTTGTGTTTGGTGGAAATAAAGCCAAGAACTTTTTTTTTTCTGCTCATCTCCACACTTAAAGAGTGTAGTGCTTAACCACATGTTTTATCACTGCTCTGACATTGTTTACCATTTCCTGACTCATTTTGCTGCAAGGCAAAACAGTATTTACTACCTGAAGAGGGGACAGTGTACTACACAGATAGTTTTCAGGTCAGGTCAAGATAGAAAGAAGAAAACTGAGGCCCTGAAATGAATTTAAAAAAAAAAAAACACTAGACATTGCAACAAATAGACAATAAATATAACCTATTAAAAAGCAGTTGAGCTGACAGTTCTATAGATGTGCATGTTCTCCACCAGTTATTTTGTCTTTGCTAGAAAGAGGCAAATACTAAGAAATAGAAAAAGAAAGATTGGCACCTCAGCTTAGTAAAATTTTATTTATCTTGTTGCACTGGGGAACCAATGACACGCAGATTGTTAATTTACCGTAAATATTCATTATCACTACATCCGCAGCAGAAACTAGTCCCCAACAAACAAGCTTATTATTTGCAGAAAGTTTATGAGAGACGAGAGTGCCTTGCTTTTTTTTTATTAGGTATATTTGTGACCAGTTATTAACCTTTTCAGCAGCATTGATTGTTCTTTAGGGTACTCATCGCTCTCTTCACCTTTCACCTCTTACTGTCTTTCCCTTCATGCAGCGTGAGCTCAGTGTCAGGTACGCTCATACGTATTTTGACTTTACCCTCTCTTCTTTATCGTTATTGGAACTATTGTGTGGTTGTTGTGTGCAGACTGAACCTTCACACTCTCGCTGTGTGTCTGTGATGGTGATTTGGTCCTACTGACCTGCAGTCTGTGTGAGTCTGAGTCTGAGAATAACAGTAAAACCTCTCCTGGATCTCAGGGCGCTCCTGGCCTCCGCTCAGCAGAATCAGCCTCTGCCGCAGACGCTCAGCGTGTTGGAGAGCACACCGCAGGTCAAAGGGCTGCACACCATCATCAGGTACCAACCCATGCTCAATAAATGCGGCTGCCTTGTCACAGTTCATACAATGAGTTTTAAACAATTTTTTTCTGTCATGCAGGAATAAAGAAACCAGTCGAGATGAGTTTATCTTCTACTCAAAGAGATTAATGCGTCTTCTGATAGAACATGCTCTCACCTTTCTGCCATCTCAGGTGGGTCCACGATAACATTTTTTGAGGTGCCTTTAATGAATATTTATATATTACCATTTTATATAATATATTAATATTATTAATATTTACGTGCATGTGAAGTGAGTTGCTCACTGTATTGGTTTAATCAGTGTTGTTCTATAAGATAAATCCCATTCAGCCATAAGTTTTAGTTTCTTGCTTTTTAGTTTGAAAATTAACTTGCAGAGACATGAAACATGCTTGAGATGATTATAATAATCAAACCCTGGCTGTTCTTATAATTATGGGTTTGTCACAGTTGTTGTTGCATCGTAATGAGGCTGAATGCACAGACTATTTTGAAACTTCAAACTCATTTTATCTTCTTCCCCATATATTTGGTTATTAGCTTTCAAATTAGTACTTTACCATAAAATTGCTTTGTATTTCAATCACTCAACAGTTACAGAAAGTGCAGTACTCAAGTAAATGTACCAAGTTGCTCTGCTTCCCTCCGCTAAAGTTCCCTACTTGAGTGCAGTACTGGTACCTAAAAACACTCATTGGGATGTGGAATCAAAGATAAATTCTCTCTCACAGTAGATTGTATTATTATATGATCAAAACTCAAATGTTTAAACTGAAGTGTGCAGGACCTTACTGAAAGTTGATGCTTTAAGCCTGAAATTGATGTGGGTCAGTCAGAGGTTGCTATGTTTATAATTTATTGGTAGACAGAGCTGATCCAGAATTGAGCTTCAGATCAACATTTTTGTTTACAAGAGTAAGAAAACTACTGACAGCTATTCAGCAAAGATTTTCTTATTATACCTTATGACTAAGGCCATTATTTTAGGAAATATACCAAAGAGGAACCGAACTTTCAGGATGCACATAGAATGACAGAGGCAGAACCAAGAGAGGACAGCTGTATTTTAGGCCCCTGATCCACCTGAGGGGGCGTGTCCTTCCTGGGTTAATGTTAGGAGTGATAGATCTGTTAATCTGTGTATCTGCTTCTCAGGTGAAGTCTTTATAATAATTAACCTGCATAGAAACATGTGCATATTCTGTGGGAGTAGTGTGATTGTAACATTGTATTTCTGTGTGCCTTCTATCAGCGGTGTGTCGTCCAGACTCCACAGGGTCACGAGTACGAGGGCCGCAGTTACAACGGTAAAGGGGTGAGTGATGCTCATGCCGCTTGTACGTCCAGTCGAGTGTGTCCGCGGGCATTTCATTCTGTCATTACACTTGCTTCACTGCCTCGTTCGCACAGATCACCGGTGTGTCGGTGCTGCGGGCCGGGGAGACCATGGAGCCCGCCCTGAGGGCCGTGTGCAAGGACGTCCGCATCGGCAAAATCCTCATCCAGACAAACCTGGACTCAGGAGAACCCGAGGTAAACACAAAGCGAACCCTCGCCACATCTTTAAGGCGAAGTGTCACGAGAATCAAACAAAAGAGTAAAAATGTTTTGATTGTTTTCTTTTTTTTCTCCTTCTTCCACATGATGTGTGTCTCCGTGGTAACTACCCTTCCTGCTTTCGTAACCATGGTAACCCGTCTCCTCCTCTCTGGCCTCGCCAGCTGCATTACCTGCGTCTGCCCAAAGACATCAGCGAAGATCATGTCATCCTAATGGACAGCACAGTCTCCACAGGAGCTGCTGCCATGATGGCAGTACGAGTCCTGCTGGTGGGTGGATGTTCACATTTTCTGCTTTTTACAAACATCAATAAATAATATCATTATAGCTCATAATTAGATGTTCAATTTTTTCTCATGATCTACCACTTCAGCAGGGAGATCTTTCTTTTTCAGGCAGTGAGTTAATGAGACTTCATACATTTACTCAAGTGCTCTGAAGAAGTACAACATTAATTCCCTAAAAGTTAGGACACTGAAAATATGAATAAAAACTAAATACAGTGATTTTCTAGGCCTTTTGGACCTGCATTTATTGAATACAGAGTGACGACCAAATGTTAATTCATAAACATTTCTACACTGTGATATAACTTCTTCCACCACGGTTTACCAGTACAATCTTTTTTATGATCAGTCAAAACTGACACCACATGAGAAATAAGTTGAAAATCTTTTTGTTGTGCCTATATGCTGAAAATTGTTCTTATCCAGACATTGAAAAGACCCTCATCATTCATCATTATATGTCAGTATAACAGCGATACGATGCTCCTCCTGAATGTCACATGTTTTATCACCCATCTGTGTGCTGATTGATTAGAAGTTTATTGATTACATGAAAATTATTCCTGCAAAGAAAAATGTTTCCTTCCCCTTACTCTCCACTCACTGATTATTGGAGCCCGACAGATATATTCATTGACAGATAATATCAGCTGCGACTGGCCGTCATTGCTTGGTGTGATTTAGCAATGACATTAGCTACTAGTTTTTTTTTCTTTCTTCTTCTTTTTATAGTTAGAAATTGACTGAAACTGAACAGTGATGATGTTTGTTTAGTTATTCATTGTATTCCTATTTGTTCTTGATTGTCTTATTTACCATTTATGGAATTGGCTGACAATGTAATGCATTCAGTACTGTCAAAAATGTACAGCAATAATCACTATGATTTAAGTTTTTAGTTTGAGAGATTAACTCTCTGGGACATTCGCAGTGATGAATAATATGCACACAATCCACATAAAATAGGTCCCTTCCATTCCAGTTTGAAAAATTTGTATATTGGCCACCATACAGTTATCAATGATTTCCCCCCTCTTAAAATCAGTATCAGCTCTACTTATTATCTGTCTGCTGATGGTCGTTGTTGCTGTGATGTGTGTGGCTGAGCAGGATCACGAGGTGCAGGAGGAGAAGATTGTTCTGGTGTCGCTGCTGATGGCCGAGCTCGGGGTGCACTCTGTGGCCTACGCCTTCCCCAAGGTCAAAATCATCACCACCGCCGTAGACAAGAGTCTGGACGATTTATTACATGTAATTCCCGGTATCGGTAAGCCATCACACACACACACACACACACACACTCTCTCTCTCTCTCTCTCTCTTTCTCTGACTGAACAATTCGAAGGCAAACATTTTGCACCAAGGTGGAACTTTTCTGAACAATTCTTAGTCTTTCAATCTGAAGAACTTTCACTGAAGTAACAGATGAGCAGTGGTGGCATGTAACGGAGTACATTTACTCAAGTACTGTACCTAAGTGCAGTTTTAAGGAACTATCTACCTCGACTCCTATTCTGGAGGCATTTCTGGTTCATTTCTGGTTCTGGTTCAAGTACTTTTACTTTGGATACTTAAATTAATTTTGATCCTGATACTTTTTACTTTCTGTACAGGACTTAAACTTGTAGTGGAGTTATTTCACGGGTGTAATATTACTTTTACTCAAGACACGTGAATACGTCTTCCAGCCCTGCTGATGATGTATGTGAACTACTATTTCTTCAGATGTTTTCAGCACAGAGCCCTGTCCCGGATATAGAACCGTGCACGGTCTTTGCTGCAGATAAAAGATAATAAACGTTTGTGTTTCAAGTTGACAGATTTCATTTCATGTCCCAGCGGATTCTAATTTTATGCTTGTGTCACTTCAGATTTGAAGCGAGCACCGCTCTCCATCAGCACTGTAACTAAATGACACTGTGTGCATATCAGATAGACCGGCCTGTTGTCTGAAAACATAAATAATTACATAATTAAGCATTACTTGCAAACATTAACACGAATACTCAATTCAATATGTTACACAAATTAATAAGTCTGCCTGTCTGTGATTTAATCGTAATTTCACCCTTTTAGAGAACCATCACTGAGCTCTTTTATTTCCAGTTTTTTAACCACTGCAGCTGTAATGTTTTCCCATTATTTCCTTCCGCCTCTCGCCCGCTGATTCACACCAGCTCTGAGTCCAATGTTGTGTGTTTTCAGGGGACTTTGGGGACCGGTACTTTGGGACAGACGGGTCCGACAGCTGGAGCGACGAGGATGAGGAGCAGCCGTCATACTGACTCACATCTGTGAGCCACTGTGAAAAGAAATACAAAACACTACTTGAAAACTCCTGTTATTGTGCATCCTCCTCTTCAGACCAGCAAAAACAACAAACCGTTATATTCACTTTTTGTGTACATGAACTTTTATACTCAACAGATCTCTGTCAGGTTGTCTGCAGGAGTGGTATTTTGTTCTATTTGCAACTGTTTGTAATTTTCATACAGACAGGCCACAGAGGTGAAACAGTGCCATTATCTGTGAGGTGCAATAATGCAATAAAAGTATTATTTACTCAATTATTTATCCATGTTTGCACCAGCTGTTTGTAAATCCAGCTCTTTGGAATATGTCCTTTAACAATGTTTTACGAAATTGGGTTCCACCCTATAACTTAACAAATTACGAAACCTTCATGGTAAAAAAGGTAGCTATTGATTTTGTTTACAGTTCAAGGTGTTCTGTCACCAGTTTTACAGACATCCTTTATTGTTTTATTAATTTATCGTCAGTAAACAAAAGCTTTTTTGATGCCATTTTATTAAAAGAAAAAAGTTGAAAAAATAGGGAAATAACATCAGTAATTATCATTATAACTCATATATTCCTGTTTAATATGAGACAAAATATTAAAAAAAAAACACGTAATTCTTTTATTAACAGGCAATTGTTGACACTGGGCATACGTTTACTCAACTACTCTACAGAAGTACAGCACTGATCCGTAAAAAGTTGTAAAATATGTTTAAAAAAACATCTACTTGTAACAAAGTATTCCTGCACTGTGTTATTGCAGCTTTTTGCTGAAGTTTAAGATCTGAGTTCTTCTTCCACCACTGTTTCCGGGTATAATCAGGTATTAATGACTCAGACTGAGAAATGGCGTAAAAATCAAAAACAAACGGAATATTCCTTTCCCCAGACAGCTAGAGGAGTCATTGAAGTCTCAGTTTCAACGGCCCGTCTAAGCTCTGTGCATGAGAGGTAGAAACTGCAGCTAAATATAACTAAGATTGAATTTATGAACAGCTGGTGCAACCGGCTGAAGAATAATATGCTCTGGTATGAATTCACTCACACTTAATGCTGCTCTAATTAAACGTTTTTCTAAGTGTAATGTGATAAACACACATCTAGTACAGTAGAGTAGAAATTTTATACTAAACGTAACAGAAATATTTACACGTTGACGACAGGTGTAAAAATGCCTATAAGTATATAATAAATGCTAAATTCAGGGTAAAGGACACATCATATTCCTCACTGGCTCGTTTTCCTGTTCTTATAATGCACTGGTGGAGCAGCTGTGGATCAGATCATCAGAGAGGTCACACAGGGGCACATACAGCATATTATCCACGGTCCTCTGACTCTCAGGGTTCACACACAGGCCGCCCGGCTCCCCCTCCTGGAGTGTGATGCGCTTCTCAGCCTGAGGGGGTCAGTGTAGCTCACATTTAGCTTCTCCCCGTGTGATTTATAGTGTAGGCCCTCAGAGAAATCAGTGTGTCTTTACAGCGCACAGCAGACTCATTTACACAAGTTAAAACGTGTTGATATTTGATGTCATGAGTGAAGGAAACATCCTTATTTTCATGGTTTAACCCACTGATCTGGCGCAGAAGTTAAGTACACGCAAATACGTGATATAATGATATTTATGTGATTTCAGGTTAAAAAAAAAAAAAAAAAAAAAAGCAATAAAAACGTCGAGCCTCCTCCTCCCTTCCCGCCGTGCTGTTCACGCCTCGTGATCCGGAGCTGATAATAATTATAATAATGCGGTTTGTGGCCGTGTGCTCGGTGTTATCTCTCTGATCCCGGTGCTTTTCCACTTGTCATGCGCCTTCAATGAATCTGGCACGTCTCATTCATGTATTTATTCAGTCATTCATGCTGCTCGCAGTGAGATTAACACATCACATGAAAGCTGTGAACGTTTCTCTCATCTTCACACCTATAGCAGCATCTCCGGCTCCTGCGCCGCGTTTGTTTTGGGCTGCTCCTCGCCGCGCGGGTGACACTGTGATCACGGATGTCATACGACGCACGCGGTATTCTCCAAGACAGCAGAAGACTCGCGCGCCCATGTGACTACTGCCTCAAGGTTAACCTGTTACCATGGAGACAAGCCCGCCAATGAAAATTCAGCAGACGGTTACGATGTTGACTGCAAGCTTTTTGTTTTAAGGGGTGACCTATTTTTTTTCTCCCCCTCCACACACACACACACACACACACACAGAGTTTCTCAGCCGCATGTACATGTGCACGTGCACACACACATTCTCACATACATGGGGAGGCTACTCAGACACGTGCACACACACGCACACATAAGTGAAATGAGGTTGCACAAAGGGGACAAAAGCAGTCTTAAAGAAATAAAAAGGAAAAGAAATCAGATTTTTGAAATCAATTTGTTAATTTGACCCTGAGATTAAAATTGCACAGGCATGTTGAGATGTTTCCTTTGAGTTTGAATCTACAGGCAGCTTGTGAGATCAGCAGGAAAATTAAAAGAAGAGACTATGGCGCTTCTGTGGTCGCGGGCAAAGTGAACTCTGATATTTGCTCTTTTCAAAGAAAGGTCATCTCCAGCGGTCACTCGTCTGTCCTTCAAAATCTTAATAACTGACACTATGAGATAAAACATCTTTTTTTTTTAAAGTGCCACTTTATTACAAAAGTATAAACTTGACTGACATTTCATGAATAGTAATCTTGATATAAAACATTACAATCTTTTGCACTTTAGCACTTAATTACACGCTTTTTCGAGTACAAGACCCTGTAGTCTGAATAGCAAACACACAACATTAGCTGCCACATTTAACTTAGCTGGGCTTTCCAAGAACACACCGTAGCTTCATGGCTTCAAAAAACAACAAACAGAATACACTGAAAAAATTTACATTGCAGCTGTTTTTCGCAGTTTGTGTCACAAGATAAGTCATTCCAAAACACAATTAAATGTAATAGAAAAAGATAGATTTCTTGACACTGATGATATATTTATTATTCTTTCTCTTTTGTAATGTACATACACATTGCATCAACATACAGTATAATCACATTGTTTGCTGGGGATATTTGGTCAAATGAATTTATTGTCCAGGATTTTAAATTTCTGCATCCTCAGGGTGATGCTTTGCCGCTTCACGTTTTTGTCATTTCTGCAACATTTTTAACACTGATAACAGAGAGAGGAGGGAGTGTTCATGGGACATGACGTTTGCTAATACACATCAGTTCTACTGTAGCTTTCCAAGCTGCACTATGGTGAAACCCAAGCAGATTCATATGACCACAAGGCAGGGACTATGTAGATGAACGGTCCACAGGTGTGAGTGAGGACTGAGCAGAGAGAGGCATGTGTGAGAGAGACGGAGGGGTTGAGTGGACTGTCTCCACCTTTAGGACTCGAGCAGTTCTCTTCAGTCTCCTGCACCGTGTGTGTGTTTGTTTGCCTGTGTGTGTGTGTGTGTGTGTGTGTGTGTGTGTGTGTGTGTGTTAGTGTGTGTGCGTGTGTGTGTGTGGAGAGAAAATGAGCTCTCCTCTCCGCTGCACAGAGTCCCACTGAGCCAAACACATCCTTAAACTGG
>JAOWBC010001714.1:21271242-21292565 GCA_028566105.1 Hypoplectrus providencianus
ATATATACATATTTGTATGTCTGTATATATACATATAACGGGACTGAGAGAGATTTTGTTCATTGAATGTAGATATGGTTTTAAGTTGAGCAGCTACAGCAGATACCTGTGTGATTTATACAGCTGTCTGAGCAGAAAACGCTTCAATAAACGTCACAAAAATAGACTTAACGTCTCAAACAAACACAGGGAATCTCTGTGAGATGTCAAAGCAGTTAATTATATCAGGACCTTATTATTGTTTGTTCAAATAACTGGAAGCAAAGCATATTAACTACAAATATCCAAAATATTCCCATCATAGACACCGCTGGTCAGTATTCATGTGACAAATTGCCAACAAAAAGTCCAAACAGATGTTCGTGCAGAAACTGAATAAACACTTTTGGATACTCACCCATGAAAGCACCCAACATGTTCATGAAACCTGATGCAAAAAAGGAAAACTGATTAACAACATTAACCAAAGATTAGCAGTTTAATCTGAAGAGTGAAATATTGGCTGCTAGAAACTCACCATAGAGGGCACCAGCACATGACGGAGTGAGATCTTGTACATTCACTGCCACACCACTGAAACACATTAAATATCATTATATAAACAGTACAATCAGCATTTTACTGATTTATGAAATTATAAAAAGGGGAGACATCCTAATTTCTTTCTTTAAAAAAAATGAATGTAATATATCAAAAAAGTAATATTGAAATTGGATTTATCCAGTGTTTAGATTCTGTCCGGAAAATATATGCAGATAACAACAGAACAGTTCGAAAAAAAGTAGGATGTATGCTTGACAGAATTTTTTTTTTCCCTAAAATATTTCATATTTTTAAGCACTCTATTATGAAAAGGCTCAGTAAACACTGCACATAGCTGCATAGCTGTCTAAAAACACCAGCATCATCCTTTCACAGACAAATCCTTCATACCCTTAAGAATGATCTGAGACTGTAAAAGTTTAAACACACAGACAGAAATGTTTTAATAAAATACTGTAACATACCTGCTGGCAAAGGTGGAAAGACCGATAGCAGCAGAAACACAAACCACAGCAGTGGGAAACGTGACGGCGTTAGACAGCGGCATGATAAACATACTGGAGACGCCCATGGCAAAAAACTGAGGAGGGAGAAATATTTAAAGTAATAATTAATGACCTGAAATGAAAGAAAACAAAAGTGCAGGACTGGAACCTGTTTCCACTCAGACTAATAGGAGATAAACACTCGTCTGATGCAGTTTGTTTACAGTGTTAATCTGTAAGTGCAGCTTTTCACTTCCACAGCTCACACATGCACTTTAAATGAGCAGAACAATCACTTCCTTTCCCCTACAGAGCCAAGCGTAGCACACAAAACAGTGATTCACAATACTGCACTTGCCCTGGGAAAGCTTGTAATGACATGTTTGAAACACGCACAAGAATTCCATGCTGAATACCTCAGCAGCCAGACAGACACACACCGATGCACTGAACGAGTGAACAGCCACAACACACATACCTGCATTAGCTTTCTGACGTGTGCAACACGATATCCTACGGAAGGAAAACACAAACATGTTTTTATCTTCAAATTAGATACAGTAACTGACCTGAAAACACACAACCAGTGGGTGAAGTAGAAGTACAAAAGTACCAGCATCAAAATGTACTTAAAGTACAAAAAGTAAAAGTACTTTCTATACAGAATGGTCAAGATTGTTTTATATATTACTGGATCATTGTTTTAGTTATGTAAATATAGAACTCACTATATTCTGTAATTAGGTTAAATAATTAAAAAAAAACAGTGTGTAAATTAATCCTGTTTTTTTTATGTTAAATCTTGACCTGAACAGTAACTAAAGCCGCCAGCTCAATGTAGTGGAGTATAAAGTACAATATTTGCCTCAAAATATAGTGGAATAGAAGAACAAAAAGTACAGTACTTCAGTTACTGTACTTGGTTACATTTCACAGCTGCATACAACAACAAAATGATATAAAAACGCTTGTTTATTACCTTTGTTGATGAGAAAATCAGAAATGTATCCTCCTCCAAGTGCTGATGGAATTGCAATAAGCCATGGAGTTGTGTTGTACACCCACCCCTGCGAGAACAGACAGGTTAGTTACAGCCAGCAGTGCCGATGCGGGACCATCGATTGGAGGTTTGGTTGGTGAATCTGCTAAATGGAAACCGTATAAAACAAATACCGTGGCGTGTGGAAAGGATTCTTTGAAGTATGTTGGCAACCATGACAATAAAGTGTAAATAGTGCTGCATAGACACATGTGAGCTACCACCATGGCCCTGAGAAAGACAAAAACAGAGATTAGGGTTAGGCTGACAATGTAATCAATTCATAGGCAGACATAAGAATAAACTCTACCAGATGGATGGCTTCCTGAAAAGAATCAACAAGCGTGTAGATGACAGGGTCCATTGTTTGACGTGACTTGCTTCCATCTGTTTGGCATAGACTTCTGAACCTGAACCACACATTGCAGGTCATGTTAAACTGTTGTCTGAGACCAACATGTCACTATTTATCGAAAAGCAACATACACTGGACAAAATAAATGCTTGCGTAAATGCTTTTGAACATTTTTGTTTTTGCTCCATATCATCATGAGCTGAAATCAAGCCTACAAAAGGCCTATTTCTCTCAAACTGTGCCCAAAAATTTGTTTAAATCTGTTTTAATGAGAATTTCTCAATTATGAATTAAATGTTCAGTAGATTGTGGAAATGTTAATTAATGTTGATGTTAATCCTTTTTTACATATATTTAATCTAAATTGAAGGCTGGTTAAGGTAGGGCTGGACAACATTCGTTTAGGCATAGTACCTGTTAACTAGCAACACAAGCAGAGCTGGAAAAATCATTGCATTGCTTTCTACTCAAGTGAGATGAAGAACGATACTGACAGGTACGGTGCTGTCCTGTGACCCAACCATGCTTGGAGGATGAAAAACATGCTACTTGTTGCCAAAGATTCCCATGTCGTAGATAGAATTTAAGCAGTTAATTGAAAACCATAGAAAATCCAGCCAGTATCTATCAGGACATTTCCCTGAAACAACACAGCTCATGTTGGCGCAAAACAAACTGAAACAATAAAGTGTCTGAGGACAACAGTACAAACTTTGGGGCAATCTCTCTGGTAGATGTTGAAATGTCTCCCATTATGTGGAATTACTAGATATTTCTTTAAAAAATCAGGGGGTCACTGTATAAAAATATCCATTCAGTACATGTTGAGATTTATCAGTAAAAACAGAGACTTAGAGAGAGTTAAAGGAGTGGCAGCATGTGGCCACTATGCTGACCGCTGAGTGTGTTAACTTTACCTTTAAATAAAAACAGCCAAACAATGAGCACCCAGAGTCCACACAGGAAGCCAATACTGTAGAACATGCTCTCCCAGCCGTACTGGTCCAGTATCAAGGACCCCATCCCACCTGCTAACAACGTTCTGCAAGAAACAATAAAAAAATGAATAAAAAGGATGCTGTCACCAGAGATTGATGTGGCGTGTGTGTAACATACCCAAGATGGGTGCCGCTGTTCATTGTGCTCATTAAAAACCCTCTCTCTCCTTCCACCACACGCTGTGAGCAAAGGCTGGCCAAGGATGGGAAAAAAACACCTAAAAGACATGTTTAGGTACAAAATGAAAATATTCATTGTGCTGTTTTCTTCCTGCAGCTCTATGACTCTCTTAAAGGAACATTTAGACATTTTGGTACTAAAACGGCTCATTCTGTGACCAAGAGTTACACCTTAGCTTAGCTTAGCTTTCAGACTGGAAACTTTGTTTAAAGGTAAATAAAGTTCCTCTACCAGCACCTCTGGCATGACACCATAAATCAGCACTTTGCCATTTTCATACTTTTGTACTTTTAGTGCAGATAACTCCAATAACTTTTGACATGATCATTTCTGTGCTGAAGTGATGCTGGTAGGTTGATTTAACTACCATGAGACAAAGCCTGGCTAGCTGTTTCTCAGCTTCCAGACTTCATGCCAAGCTAAGCTAGCTGCCTGTAGCTTCAAATTCAGGCATCAGAATGGTGTCGATCATCTCATTAAATTTGGGCAAGATCAAATTACCTGCAATGTGTCACTGCTCCTGCAGGTGTCAAAGTCAACACTGTAACTGGTACTGTACTCACCCTGCAGTATTCCCATGAGGAATCTGGCCAGGCCCATGAGACTGACAGTGTGCGAGCCGAAGCGGGCCAGTAGAGGGGTAGCAGCTGTGACCACAGCCCAGGAGGCTGTGGAGACAAACAGCACACGCTCTCCTCCCACCCTAACAAAACAACCAGGAAATGTTTTTTTTTTTCCTAAAGGTCATCATTGTTTGATGTTTTACCAGCTGACTTGCTTACTTGTCACTGACATGTCCTCCCAGGATCTGTGTTAAACAATAGCCCCAGAAGAATCCACCCAGAACCAGTCCAGACTCGATCTTGCTCCAGTGAAAGGAGGTTGCCATTGACACGGCGCAGATTGGCATGGCCATCCTGGTGCAGTAGAGGAGGCAACTGCCTATGAACAGCATAAGGATCCATTTTTGAGCCAACGGCCTGAAAGCATGAAGGAAAACAGGTTCCACTTGATGACATGGATTCAAAACACCAAAGGGACAAAAGAACAGGTTAGGCATGGTAGATAGGTGAGTGGTGGCCACTCTAAAGGTGCTTGCGGGCTCTCTTGCAGGCATTTTGTCAGTGCTTTGTAACATTCTATCACAAAGTGCAGCTGAGGCTAATGGGAGTCCTCAACAGTTTTCAGGCCAAGGCACCCTTAACTGATCCACGGTGCAGAAATCTACTTCATTTCTTATACTAAGCTATTTGAAATATGTAAGTAAAATTGATTCATTTCTTCATAGGCCAGTTTAGCTTTGGATCTTATAAATGGGTCTTTTCAGATGTATTTTAACAACCAAAACAATAATTTGGCAGTTTGCGTGCAGTATCTCTGAGGACCTGTCTAGCAGTGTTGGAAGAATTATTCAGTTCTTCGATTCAAGTAAAAGTATCCGTACAACTCTGTGAAATTACTCCACTGCAGGTGAAAGTCCTAAATTTAAAATGTACTTAAGTAACAGTAAAAAACGTGCCAGCATCAAAATGAACAGTGAAATAGAAATTACTGTACTATTATTGATGCATTCATGCATGTGACTGTTGTCTTGGTAAGTCTCATTTTAAGTAATATACTGTTACCTGGTTTAAATTGTAAAAATGCATTTTCTTTTTTAAATGCATTTCATTTTTAAGGTTAAGTTTTGACCTGAACTGTAAGTAAATCTGTCAGCTAGATGTAGTGGAGTAAAAAGGAAATCTCTCCCTGACATGCAGTTTCGTAGAAGTATAAAGCTACAGTAATGGAAATACTCAAGGAAAGTAGCTCGGAAGTGTAGTATGTTACACTCCTGCACTTCCCCTTAGGCCGTAAGGCTTAGGGCCTGCAGACCTTGAAGGCCCCGAAGCTCAAGTGTTAGAAACATTTTGTCCTCATGTTTGCTGTAAAAATATCACCAAAATTACAGAATCAGTCCTCTGGGTACAACTAGTATCTGCTCCAAATGTCAAAACATTCAAATTTTCCTTTGGGGAGAATGAATATCTTAACACTCATTATTGGCTTTCCGTCCAGTAGCTGTTGTGATAGTTCAGTCTGGATGAAAGAGGCTGACCGATAGAGCCACGTCACAAGCATGGCTAAATAAAAAACCATCCAGAGACAGAAAAACAGTCTTTGAAATCCAAATAATCTAAGCGATCTAGACGTTGACCATTGCAGAAAAACCTGTTGTGACACATTTTTAAAATTCTGAATGAAGAAACCTTGAGTATTTTAGCCTGATTGAAGTGTTCAGCTGTCTCACCTGGGCCACAGGTTTCCGTCTTCCGGCTTTACTTGGGTGGATTTCGTGGCGGCGTAAACCTTATGTTCCCGTACGGACACATCGCAGTCAGTCCTGCTGTCTTGTGATGTGTGCTCGTCAGCCATTCAGACAACACTAGTGTTCCTCTGTAATCAGTGCAACTTGCCAAGCGCTGCAGCTACACCTCATGTCCTCAGGCAGACTGGCAGAACAGGTACAACTTGTTGGAACAAACCTTGAAAGGGGAACCTGTAGAGTTTTGCCAGAATGACCACAAAGGTTTCAATGGTTTAAAATTTACATATTGCCCATGTAAAGAACAGCAGTGTACCTGCTGTTTGCAAGCTCTTGGTTTTCAAAACCACAATCAGGCTTTTAAATTACTCTAAATAACACAAGATCCTAAAACTATTCTTATCCTTTACTTTAGTAAAAGTCCTGCATTCCAAATTTACTGAAGCACAAGCACAAAAGTACCAACATCCACATGTACTAAAAGTATCAAATGTAAAAGCACTTACTATTCAGAATAACCCACTCAGATTGTTTTATATAGCCTAGTCTAAATATATTAGATTATTTGTATTACAGCATTAATGTAGGCATCATTTTACTGTTGTCCAGCTAATTTCATCTATTTAATATACTTTTTGTGTGGTTTATTCATAAACATGCCTAATGACTTTAAATGGATCATGTTTCATAGGTTTAATCTGGACTTCAGAATAACTAAATGTAGTGAAGTAAAAAGTACAATACTTTCCCTCAAAATTTTACTAAAGTAAATTCAAAATAGTATTGGCATAAAAGCACCAAGAGTTATTGTACTCAAAGCCGAATAGCCCAGAATATAATTTACTGTATTATAATACTTATTGCATTGAGTTAAATTTAAAATGGTTTCTGCTGGATCTTAACCCATAACAACACACAATAATCTCAGGGTTCCACAGTTTAAGGCAAGTTATATTTAGGACCTTTAATTGCCAACTGGTTTTATATTTTATATTTATTCAACAAAAACAAAATTGGAAAAAGAAAAGAAAAGGCAACTTTTATTAATTGGGGGCAATTTTCCCAAAATGTTTAATGCAACATGTTGTTTTTGTCTTGCGTTAGAGAAAAAGAAAAAACAGAGCAGTAAAATATCATTTCTTGGAGAGTTTTCTTGCCATTTGGTTTTCTCATACTGCAAGTTTTAAAGTGCAACATCAGAAAAAAAAAAAATGATACAATCACTATTCCCACGTGTTAGCAATTTAAGAAAACTGACTGATTTAGGATATTTTAACATAAATTAAGGTGTAATAGGTTTAATGTTTATAATTTATATAGATCCATGGGTAATCTGTTATTAATCAATTGACTATTAATCAACCTTCAAAGTAACTAGTACCTGAGCATTTCAATTTAATGCTACTTTATATTCTTTAAATAAGAATTCAAACTGAACTTCAGCAAAGTACCTAATGTTTATAGTTACATTTCATCACTGTATGTAATTACAAAGTATTCATGGTTTTGCTGTTGATTTTTCATACAGGCACACACAGAACATAGAACAGCTCTTATATGATTCACAAAAGTTTTGTTTATTTTAATAATTGCAAATCTGATCTTAAAAATGTTGAATAATAAAAGGGATGTGAGCTCTCTGGGTCTCAATATTTGTCAAAGCCAATATCTATAAAGACAATACAACCTTAAAAGAAATTAAGGATGGACAACTAGCAGCAAGTTCGTTGTTTTTTTTCCATATAGATATATATATATAAAAGTAAACAAAGCAAACAAAAAAAGCACAAGAGCATTTCCTCATTGGAAAAAAAAAACATTTACATGCAGTTAAAGTGAAAATACCAACGGCTTTGAAAGTGGCAAATGGACAGCAAGTTCTGTGACTCTTTAAAAATGACTGTTCAGATTCAAAATTTTACTGCTTTTGATCATTAATTATGAAAATAAATCCAATAAACAAAAGAATCAGATACCGTAGACTTTAAATATTAGTTTTTCAACTACAGAGTTGCCATAATTGGCACCGTTACACTGAAGCGTTTCTTGCTCCTCTTAAGCAGCAGAACTTCATCCAAAGCTCAACCCCCTTGAAACACAAAACCAAACATTACCATGTGGAGCATGTTGGCTGCTGTTTACACTCATTAGAAGCCATCTCTGATTTCAACCCGTCAGTCTGGACGTATTTTACCCTCTCAAGCACACATGAAATGATAATTTTGCAAGGCAAGTTAATCTCATTTACATATTGTAAATGTACAACAAGTCATAAAATATATTAATTAAAACTATATTACATTAATAAAGTGTATCTTTCCATTTAATTGAAAAATACTCACATTTTGTGTATGAAATTTAAACTTATTTCTGATTTGAAACAATCTAGCAGTGTGTCATCAATTGTGTGTCTGCTGTTTCAAAGTTTAAACCATTAAAGTCGTACTCCCCCTCCATCCTGAAGAGCCTAGAGTTTTGGCTACCACAGCATTAACATTTATAGTTTTAACTTATACTGTCATTTCTCTGGCAAAATAAATGTCTTGGTGGGGGAAATGGTCACAATAAATAATACCACTGGCTTAGGCTTTAGAAAGACAAAATATAAAACAGCAATTTGAATTTTGTCATCTCCAGGATCTATCTAAAAATCCAGGATCAGTATTTAAACTAAATATCTGTCATTTTGCAAATACAGCAATGTACAGGTTTCACAATGAGTTAAGTTTTACCTCTCATGAATGAAACATGAAAAACGATGTACTGTAGCATTTGTTTATACATACATGTTACCTGGTTGTCACACAGTCACTGACTGATCATAAATTAAGGGGACGTGGAAGGTGGCTGTTCTTGTCTCATGTTCACTTTGGGTCTTCAATGGTGCCCGTGCTAAGGTCAGTCATTTTGGGGTATTTCACCTTCTTCTGGTCCAGCTCATTCTGTGCCCACAGCAGTAACTTCAGGAGTTTAGCAAGTTTGGGCGTCGACTCCCTGTTTTCATAGTCCAGCACCGCTTGGTTCACCTCACTCCACACCTGTGCATCAAGAAATGTCTTGCTGTCAAAACCATTTTGGTTCAGATTGTTTAGCTTTTAGATTTTTTTAAGTTTTTTTTTGCATCGGGTTAAATGCTAAACTACCATTAAATATCTTATATATAAAAGCCATTATTAAGGGGAAAAAAGCCTTACAGTAAGCTCTGTATGCTTTTATTTAAATCATTTGGTTAAAGTGGATATTCTAATTTCAGAGGTTGAAATTTCATCCATACAAAATGGAATTAAAAAAATAAATAAAGTGGCATACACCACTTTCTGCATTATTTGTTGTGGAAAAAAATCTGTAGTAATGGCACATACCAAACAGTATACCTGTATGCCTACAGGACAAAAACGGATGTTGTTGTGTAATCTTCAGGGATAATTTAGAGAAAGAGAATTTAGAGAAACAATTTGTTCCTTTTTTAGAAATGAGTGAAGCAAAATAACCTGAGTCCAACTTTCAAGCCCACCTTTTGTCGCTGCATCATATTGAGCAGGTCTCCAAAGGGCGACTCTTCTGGGTTGTCAAAAGCCAGAAGGGCCAATGTTCTTTCCATCTCTGTCAGACACTCGCGGCTCTCCTCCCCCTGCTCGGCCAACTGCGTCTGGGCAAACTCCAGCGCTGACTCAGTCTCCCTTAGCCTGATTAACTCAATCAAATGTTGCTGCTGCAAAAGGGGAAACGAAGTACAGGCAATGAATGTTGAAGTTCGACATTTTTCCAGTGTCATAATATTTCACTATTTAACCCTGAAGAGATTACAATCTCATGCACAATGGCAGCCTGTGTTATTAAACGTGATTTTACATTTATTATAACAGCTCTCACAATATCTCCTCACTTTTGCTGTATCCAAATCTTACTGCTAATAAAAAAATATTTTAATTTCCTATAAACCTCAGGGTAACAATTTGTCTATCTGTCCGCCCATTAAAATCAGAACTAATGGGGGCTATGACTGCTCAGTGGAAATGTACCTGCAGATGAAAATACAAGTATCGATTGGTGTCAAGCAGCTCTGGGTGTAGGCTGTTGATGAGTGCAATAGCTTCTTGTATCTGTCCCTTCAGGATCATCTCTCTAATCTTTATCCTTTCATCCAAAGAGTCCAGGTCCACACTTGGCTCGATCCCAGACTCCATGCGAAACTTTTCTGCAGCCTCTTTGAATCCCTCTTCAAACATGTAAAGAACAGATACAGGTAAACAGATTAAGAACAGTTTTGCCTTAATACTGAAATTACACTCCCTGACTTTGCAGATGCACGCCTCACCTGTCACCAGGTAATTCATAATGAGCCGATTCATGTCCGCCCTCTGTATGTGAACATTGTTTAATTTGTCCATCCACTCTTCTTTCGTGATGTCTTCTGGCTTTTCAGCATAACTCATCATTGGGATCCTGAAAGAGGAAAATGCCTTACAAATACTGCGAAACATGAGCAAGACTGACACAGCTTGGTCACAATTTGTACCTACACGATCAGTGCCGTTACAACCTTGCAGAGACGGATATTAAGACTTGAATGCAAACATATGATATTGAAAAAATGCAAAGCTAATGGGAGAACTACACACACAATATTCCTGCACCTGTATTAGCGGTTGACTGTCTGCTAGCATCGTTGTGAAAATAATTTGTAGATTCTCCGAGGCTTCAAAACAAACCAATTTCCTCTGGCTAGACTGTGCGTTTACCTAACTCACCGTGCAAACACAAGGTCCGGCGATTATCCTGTCCTACAGCAGCGAGAAAACGATAACCAGTGAAGGAATTCGCAGCGTCTTCTTAGTGCTTTTAGGGAGAATAAAAGTGTAATAATGCAGCTTCACAGTTGAGCTTTTCGCGGTTAGCTAACTAACCAAGCTAATGTGATAATCTCGCGATAGGAGCGTCAGACCAGCGAGCTCGGTGATAGGTCGAAGTGATGACGTCACGGTTGCCGAGGAACAGTGCAGCGGCTGGTCAAATCTAATCTGCTGTTTGATTTTACTTTACTGCAAATATTTCTGTTTTCTCCTACTTTATGCATCCACTACACTGAACACAGAGGAAACAATTTACTTGACCTCAACTAGGCCTACATTTATGTGGCAGCTTTGGTTTTTAAGCTATATCAATGTATTTGTTTGGTTTATTTTATGTAGATACTTAATTTCTTCTGGGGGAAATTCAGCTATACAGGAGTTTTATAAGATAAAGAACAAAGCCTTCGCAGAACTTATTGTCCAGCTAATAGGGCAGCAAAAAAACACAAGAACATTTAAAAATAGGTATAAAATAAAACACAGCAAATTTTTAATATTAAAATCTCAATTGGACCAATGATAATATGCTGCAGTAATAATGCTGTGGAGATAAATAATAGGTCTATCTTTTTATTTTTTATAATCTCAACCTAGTTAAAATGTATGGGAAGAACTAGGTTACCCTGGGACACAGAGCTGGTAATAAGACCTGCCATCATACCTGGTCAATACATAATTGCCTTATCCATGTCTTGTCTTCATGCACCAAATCTTGGTTTCTAGCAAACATGTGATTATCGTGTGAATATTGTATCACCACAGGGACTATTGAAAATGAGCGATTCTGATTCTGCCTTATATTGTCACTTTTACAGTGATGTTGGTGGATGCGCATTGTCCCTAAATATAAATAGAATAATATACTCAATGGTTTCGTGGTTTGCCTCCCAGCAAGAGGGTTGCTGGTTCATCTCTTGTCTGGAGTTTGTAGTTTCTCTTCATATCAGTTCATATGATATTCAGTTTCGTTCGCCACTATAACAAAAACACAAGTAGAGACAAGCACTCGGATAAAGAAAGGCCTAGCAAATAGTTCCTGCATAATTAGTTAATGTTGTCAGCCTGTCCTCTATCATATTTACAATACATATAATTTCTGCATTGTTTCAGCACACCAAATTTAATAGAGGGAGTCTGTTGCCTTTCCCTGAAGTTTCTTCTTTTTTTCACTGCTAAAGGGCTATTTTTTTTAAAGAAGTTTTTTTCTTTGCCTGCTGTAAAGGTCAAACGACAGAGGGGGTCATTCCCTGTACAGTCTGTAAAACCCTTTGAGGAAAATATTTGATTTGTGATTCTGGTCTGTATTAATAAAATTGGACTCAATTTCAATTGGACTAAACTGAACTGAAATTAAATGAGGGCTGTTTTCACTCTAGCCTACTCTCATTTGTAAAAATAGAAACTGCATCCAAGTGCCCTTTGAACTACTGACAGTAATGGACATTTTTAATGGCAAATATTCTGACATGACTAAAAACCACAGGTGGAACCAATGACATTACTAATGTGTATGTTATATGAACAAGTCTCTGTATGGTCATAGCGCAAGGGGCCATTTTGGTTCTTGTAACAAAATCTAGTTAAAATTTGAAAGCTGTTGTAAAAGACGAGCAGTGTGTTTCAGGGGCCCCTGGCTGGCTGTCGGCCCCCGAGGCGTCTGTCCTACTTTCCTGGTGGATCATCCAGGCATGACACCCCAGCTGGTAGATTGTCCCAATCACAAAGAGTGAATCAGATGTTTCACAAAAGCTGAAATATTACACTGCATGCTCATGTGTCAGTGCCGTCAAAGCATCAGTTTACTCACGTACAGATGACCATTGCCATTCTAAAATAATCACAACAGGATAAAACTTGATTACAACATATAATTGTAATATAAATATCAATTATGATGTGGGTAGAGTTTCTGTTTTCTTCACCAGATACCCCACCTTCATATCTCCTGTCAAAAGGGGCCGTCTTCTGAGAGTCCCCCTGTCCTTCTGCACAGCACTGTTCATATTGCAGCCTGTTAATAATCACATTATCTAAGTTTTTAATGCAGAAGGAATTTGTCAAATGCATTTGTTATTTCTGCATATGCATGTCACACATATAAAGGGGAAAGATACATACAGTCCACAGTGCTACATAAACACATTAAGCAAACACACAGTAGACACTGGACAACAATAACACAATTATAAATCTTAAGAACAAAGATAGTGTAGTACAACATATATTCATTGCTAGATGAAGTATTCAGATCCCTTACGTAAGTAAAAGTACTGGCACCACACTGTGGAATAACTCCACTACAAGTAAAAGTAAAAGTTCTGCATTCAAAACTGATTTAAGTAAAAGCACAAAAGTATCAGCATGTCCAGGTAGGGTCATTTTAACTACTAATATACTTTTATGTGGTTTAATTAATAAACATGCATCATCACAAATAAGTGAGTATTTTTATGTTAAATATGGACCTGAAAAGTAACTGAAGCTTGCAGATAAATGCAAGTAAAGTAAAATGTGCAATGTTTGCCCTTAGAATGTTATAAAGTACAGATATAAAAGCAACATATGTGGAAGACAAGTATAGCTATCTCAAAATTGCTCCCAAGAAAAGCACTTGAGTACATGTATTTATTTACATTGTAATTGGCAGCATATGTTTGTTGTTCAGTTATTGGTGCAGTGTAAGTGTGAGAAGGTGGTAGAGGTTCAGAGGTAGAAGTAATTGTCTGTTTATAAATGTTTAGGCTGCAGAGGAGCCTCACAGCCTGGGGGATGAAACTGTTGCAGTGTCTGGTGGAAGATGCATGGATGCTCCGGTATCCCCTGCCGGAGGGCTGCCTGGGCACATCTTGCATTGTGGATGGCCTAGATAGAATACGTAGAAAGCAGAAAATGTCCCCGTGTCCACAGTTCTTAAAAGCTTTCCTGGTTACTTATACTTTCCATTATACAGTACCTATACATTCACTACAAGTTGGAGGCAAAATATTGTAGCCTGCTTTTCTACTCCACTACTGCTTTTGTTTGGGTCACTACTTTGAAGGTTTCAATTGCATCGTTAGCTTCTGTGACAATTGAATTTCCCCACTGCCAGATAAAGTATTATTATATTAAAACAAATTAACCAACCAGGTAATGATGATGGATTATTGTAGAAGCTGTGCAAAACTTTGAAATTGGCCCCACATTTGTGCTGCTACATTAAAGTGATAAAAACATTAACAATAATTAATATATAATATATAATTGATTATATATATATTAATATAATAATAATTATTATTAATTAATATAATTTACATAATTATGTAAGTGGCCATTCTGCATAATGAATATTCTTACATCTGGTAGCTGTTCAGGGGTTTGTGAAGATATTTTAAAGCCTATAGCTTTAAATCTTATTGCTGCAAATTGTTGATTTTACACCTCAGTATGTGTAATATAAATAACATACAGATTGAATATAGAAATGCAACGTGTTATTTTTTTTTTTTTATAGCTGCAGAAATAACCGCAAAAATAATGGCAATTAAGAGAGTGGTCGAATATGGGGATACGCGTATTTACCCAAATGTCGAGCTTTTGACGATTATTCACTGTTAAGTGAAATCATAATAATCTTAATTAAAAAAAACAAAACAGTTCATATGAATACATTTCATATCCCGAGCACAAAGCTGCACGCCTTTGCATCCAGTCTCTTCTACATCATCCCAGTCTTGATGTGCACGCGCACGTCGGGTCGCCATGGGGTGTTGGGGGGGCGGAGCCAGCGTACTGCTGCAGCTGTCCATGATTGTGTACTGGGAGCCAGAGCGGGTCCGGGTACGTGCGAGATGCAGCCATAGTCACGCTACACTGTCTCAAATTAATATCCTGCTGGGATCGTTAGTGTTGCAGCGCATCAGAGCCGACTGAAAGGTGAGCCTGAAAGGTGCATTTCGATCATTTATTTATCCTCGAGACACTGCCCCTTGCCCTTGAAAATTACTGCTGACGATCCATCCCTGGCTTGCATCAAGAACAGGCCAGGAAGCAAACCAACATGGATGCTGTGCGCTATAGCAGTGCTGCTGATGATGCTTGCACAGAGATTATGCTCCTAGCATCGTAGTCACAGCGTCTAATCCTTCTTATAGAGAATTTAAAGCGGGATGCGATTCGTATCAAAGGAGAATTTGACACACGTAAGTCAGAACAGGCAGTTTTTTGCTAAAAATGTTAAAACAGGATGTGCAGGTCTTCCAATAGACCAGTGGCTGGTCATTTGTTATAGGAGGGGACACCCATTTGGAAGCTGCTCTATTCCCAGGAATGGCCTTTTCTCTCTGTCTTCTTTTTTCCTTGAAGCATCAATTTGTGGGATCTTTATGTCTTGCAGCATGGTAGACTGGATGTCAGTTACTGATTTACTTACAGCAGCAGAGGCAGTGAGGGGTCCTGCCAAGATGTCACAGTTACAGTATAGCCATGTATAGCTCAATCCACTTTACATTGTGAGGGTGCCAGTTCCACTGAAAAACTGATGCTCTGTTACATTCAACTTCTTCTTTTTTTTTTCTTTTTCTTTTTTTAATTTGAAAAACACAGCAGGGTCTCCACATATGTATGTAGATATATCTGTCAAGCCTTTGTGTCTGCCGATCATCAGCATAGGCAGATACTCGCCTCTTTGAATTGCCAATCAGCAAAGAAGATTGAAATTACCTAGTGGCAGTGGATGATGTTTATCTGACCCCAGCAAAGGGGTTCCACTAAATCTGAAATTATAAATGTTCATGGGAAAAAATTCATAAGTGAAAACAGAGACCTGTTCACCTCACAATTGGCTTTAAAAACAGTCAGGAAAGCAGATCCGAGTCTTGCTGCAATGCTACTGTTTGGAGAGTCCATCCTGTAGTATATCCTGAGTGTTGATACGTCACTGAGTGAGATATTAAGCCTCTGTTTGTCAGGAGATGTTGACAGAAGAACTACATGGAACTGAAATGGGAATGTAGCCAGAAGAACCACCAGCATCCTCTGTTGTATTAATCAATACTGATCAGTAAATTATCAGCATTTTTCTGGTATGTTGCTTAAGCTGCAAACACTCACAGATATATCATGAATCAATAAAATTAATACAATTATTTTAGGCAGATAGCTGGATAGTCATTTAGAACACTTTACCTGTACAAAAGTGGTCAAAAATAGCACCAGAATTTAAAAAAAAACAAAAACAAAACCTTGGTGTTTGTATTTGCTATAGCTAGATTTTCACTATAAAACATTTATCGGTCAGGAATTTCAGAATCAGTGGATCCCTTCTTACTGCAGGTGTGATATTGTTTTTTTAAAAGTTGTCATGATATCATAATAGGCTACCTTATCAAATCTTAGGGCCATTCCATAAAGTGCATTTACTAAATAAGCCAGGTCTTTTTTCTAATAAGTCTATCTTATTTTCAGTTAATTTGGGTCTATAAAGCAAATCTTTTTTTTTTATTATTGCAATTTGTAAGGGAAACTGTGTAGAATTTATTTTGATTTAGCATCAAATCAGCTGTAAATGAGTCAGTCAAATGATATAAGCCTGGTTTATCTAATAAACTGGCTCCATGGAATAGGCCCCAGGTCTGGTCCTGACATGCAGCCCAATCAATGCCTGTGTGTTTGTGTGTCCAGCCAGTGGACGTGAGCCATCATGAGTGAGCATCAGAGGCAGCGCTCTCTGTCCACCGCTGGTGAGTCTCTCTACCAAGTGTTGGGAGTGGAGAAGGTCGCCACATCGGATGATATCAAGAGATCTTACAGGTGAGGCATCCCGCTGTAAATGTAATTACCACAGATGTGTCTGCTGCAATTAAGTTTAAATATACCGCCCTATCACCGACTCTCTACACAGGAAACTGGCATTGAAGTTCCACCCTGACAAAAATCCTGACAATCCAGAGGCAGCTGATAAGTTCAAGGAGATTAACAACGCTCATGCAATTCTGAATGACCCCACAAAGCGTAATATTTATGACAAATATGGTTCTCTGGGACTATATGTGGCGGAGCAGTTTGGAGAGGAGAATGTTAACACTTACTTTGTCCTGTCAAGCTGGTGGGCAAAGGTAAGACTGAGTGATGGCTCTGATCAGTTCCTTTTTGTTCTGTTTATTTAGTCCTGCTCACACATTGACCCTGTGATGTGCCCCCCTGCAGGCTCTGTTTGTATTCTGCGGCCTGGCCACTGGCTGCTACTTCTGTTGCTGCCTATGTTGCTGCTGTAACTGCTGCTGTGGTAAATGTAAACCACGGCCTCGGGAGGGCCAGGAGCAGGATTTTTATGTGTCCCCTGAGGACCTGGAGGCTCAGCTGCAATCTGATGAGAGAGGTGAGACTTCATCACCCAGGCTTGTGCCGTTTGGCGATGGGATCGTATACGAACAATATTAGGGATTGTCAACAATTGGTTAATCCTACGCCGATATAAAGGTAAATTTAACCAACTTACTATCAGAACTAACATTAACATGTTATAGAACATAATTACTAGAATCTGCGTCATACTTTGCATATGTTGATGTTCCTGGAGCAGCATGTCTTCCTGCTGAGCCTGTTAATTCAGCTGCTGGGAGGTGGCCACAGCAGCTGCAATAAAGTCAACCTGTGTAAACTAAAATTACAGATGGGGTTTCTGTTTCACTTTACCAAGCCTCACCCCCAACATGACAATAAGACTACATTTACTTCATAAAGTAGAGGACACAAAGTTGCTCAAAGGAGAGACCTATAAATGGTTGAGGTTGAAATGTAAATCACATAATTTGCTGTGATACTGTGATAAAGACTAAACTAACTGTGTTAAGCTTCAGCAGAAAGAATATCTATCAGTACCCATATAAAGGAAAACATCTAAGAAAAAAAGCAAACAGGTAACCCTTTCAGTCTTTCCCTAACAAGGTAGCAGCACCCTAAGCATACATTTGCTTTATTTTGTATAAATATATAAAATAAACATACAGTAAAGACGAAAAGATCAACCCCTGATGATGATTACTGACATAATAATTGTATGATGCAGGCTATTTTTTTCATAAATATTTTGTATTGTCTGACTTCTTTTTGCAACCAGTGACGTCGCCCTCTACTGGCCATTTGACAGAATGCAACTCAAAGGGATTTTCCATTGACTTCACTTTCCGGGCCCTAGTGTTTGCTGTTTCTCTGCAAATAATCCACACAAGTTAAAGGTTCAGTGTAGTCAGTCTGTTGGTAGGGGAGCAACAATAGGTCAAATTTGTCTAGCTTCTCAGCTAGCTAACATCAGCTATCTATAGACCGAGATTTATTAGCTTTTAACTCCTTCAATTGCTTGTTAGCATACGCTGAAGAGGACCTCCAACTGAATTTAAACACTTTATAGCTAAATAAGAGCAATTTAGGTTGCTGTGCAATAATTCAGATGAGCTGACTAATCATTTCAATAATCACTAACTATTTGACTTTCAAAGTAGTCGTTAGTTGCAGCCCTGCCAGTCAGATTGTTGTGCTGTCAATGAACTCCCCCTCCTCCACGTATCAGCAGTCTCAAGTAACCACAGTGTGACAAAATGACGATAGAATTTGTCAGGTTAACACGAGGAGGCTGAAAAAATGTTGTTTCCGTTTGTCAAACAGAGGCTGGGGGTGACCCTATAATGCTGCAACCATCAGCCACAGAGACAACCCAGTTAACATCGGATGGGCACCACTCCTACCACACTGACACCGGCTTCAACTAACCCTCCGATCCCGTCAATCCTGGCCTGCGGTCCTGCCTGCTTCCCTGCTCCACCTCAGTGAGATTACAGAAAGAGGCAATCCATCTTTCCACTTCAGAAAGAGAGCCATGCAGAGGAGAGGGACTAGTAAGCATGGCCCATGAAAGGAACTAATGAAGTCACCTCCCTTACACCCCACCCTGATTGGTCCACAACTTATTTTCCCTTAGTAACAGAAGAAAAGAGAAACTACTTAAGTTTCCCTTTTTTATTTCTTTTTTTGTATTTCTTGGCCTTTAACCACACAGGTCGCCTACCCCACTTTCCCCTATATCCCACATTTTGCATCATGGTGTAGCATGCACTGTTTATAAACATGGTCTCCAATTTTTCTTTCAACTTTTGCAGCATTTTTATTTTGCAAGACTCAATGTATGTGCATACATGTGTGCAGTATGTTCAAATGAGTACAGTTCACACAGAGGAGGAGGAGGAGGAGGAGAGTTTACAAGATATTTAAGGACAGGAGGGCCGTGGCTCAGGGAGGTGCTGGTTAGAGAGGTGTGTGTTTGTTCAGGTGATCAGTGCCATCATTTAGACCTTCGAGAACAAAGTTGTCATAATTGTGCAAATTTCGCTTCTGATTCACAATCCATTCTGTTTAAGTTGAAGATGCCACCTGCCATCGTCAGACCTACAGTACGTCTTTGGCATTGTGTTTGTTTGTCTGTAGTGTGCTCCCCTGAGAGTTTTTAATGTGAATCATGAGGTTGTTAAGGCACAGAGCTTTATTTGCAGACATTTTTCTTCATAAATGCCTGCTGGCGCAACATCTCTTAGAGTTATTATTAATTTCGTATTGGCTTTCCATTCCTCGGCCTCAGCTTTATTTCAGCTCGTCTTTGCAGGATAGAGACTACTTGTCTTTCTTGCAGCACTGAACAGGTCATTGTGACCGTTATCATCAAGGTTATGTTGGTTCATATTTTCATGCATTGTAGAACTATTTATGGCAGGTTTACGCTCAAGTGGATAGGTTATAGTGTCACCATTTTATGTCAGACCAACCTAATAAGAACTGTTTTATTTTTGTTGCTGATCTATGAAAAATGTTGACATTGCTTTCAGAAATCAGAAGCCTAAACTTTTCACCCCTGGTCCGGACATTATCATGCGACTAAATGGGGGTTATCAGTGGTTATCAACCTCATGGGTCAGTAGGGACCAGCAGCAACTTCTACTTTCTGTTTCAGCCTTTAAACTGAGAAGGTCACTGCCTTTTAAATGGACGGCTGTATGTACTTTATCATTAGGTGCCAACCTCTAGCGGCCGAAGTAAGAAACACAGGGGCAATGGAGGACGTGGTGTCAGGTTTTTAGTCCAAAACATAATCTCTTTTCACAGAATTTAACCAAATAATTAAAAGTAATTTTTAGGTTTTAAATCCAAACCATAATGTTTATGACTTAATCTACCCTTGCACTTTATACTGTCTGAACCTAAACAATAGTTTTGGCACCTAAACCTACAACAAAATGGGAGTTAAATGCATCAGTTTAGCAGCCAACAACCTGCTGCAAAAACTAGTAGGTGGAGTAGGAACCTTCTGACCTATATGTATGAGGCTGATAACTACTCATTTATTTTCTCCATAATTCAAGGAAATGGTTTTATTTTGTCTTAAATTTGGTCAAGCATCTAGTTGTTTGGACTTATATGATGACTTGCTGCTGTTTTTTGTTTTTAGCAAATGTGTTTATTTCAAAGACAACAATTTTTTGACATTGAAACATATTCATTTCATCTCATTCTAGCAGTTATTTCTGATTACTTTTTGATCTTGCGGTAAATGAAGCCAAGGAGCTCCAGTTGAGCTGTTAAAAGGTAGAAATAACAAATCTCTATCAGCAGCTGGTTCAGAGGGTGACATGTTTTTATCTCTGATCTGTGTTTAATACATTGAGTAGTTAATGTGATGAGGGGAAAAAAAAAAACATGTCTCACTCTTTATTGTTGATTAATCAAGCCGACATCCACACTTGGCATATTTTAGGTGGTGAGGAATTTGATTTCCATCATGTTTTTAGTCCTTGTGTTTTGAACTGAAGTCTGATGACATTTTGTCGATGCTGTGATCGTTTATCATTGTTGACTTTTTTGAATCCATGTAGAGTAAGAAGCTCGTCAGGCATATCATCTGTGAGCTCAGTGCTACTGGCAGCTCCAAGTTAAATGATTTTTCATACTACTGAATTTGCATATATTGCCACATAACAATTGCCATAAATTGCCATGAACATCTTTGCCACTTTGTCCGGTTCATAGATGCTAATAATGTGTTTCAATGGTTTACAATTGGTGAGCTCCTGTTGCCCACCCTCTGCTATTAACGGTATGGATGTTGACCTCTGTGGCCCTCGTATGATGTTTCCTGTAACCCTTGATGAAACATAGATGTTCCTGTCATGGCTTTTTCATCGAGATACTGAAAAATGCTACTGTAAATGTTCTAAGTTGAATGCACTGTGTTTAAAAAAAAAAAAAAAAAAAACTATAAGGAATAAATGATCAGGAAATGACTCCATAAAAAGATAACATAGTATATATAGTGTAACTATAGTGAAATGGTTATATGATGCATTTTTGGAATTTTATTTATTTCATATTTGATGATGGCTATAATTTTAACTGGTATGGTGTTGTAATGTAACCATTAAGTTTTGCAAGGAATGGTTTAATGGTTAAGGTCGCTTGTACATACACTTGGCCCATATAAAGTATAAACCTTAACGTTTATGTTGTAGCATGGTAATTGTGTGTCTGGAAGAAAACA
>JAOWBC010001714.1:21313443-21330234 GCA_028566105.1 Hypoplectrus providencianus
TTGTGTTTGTTTGTTTTGAAAGATCTCTCTCTCTCTCTCTCTCTCTCTCTCTCTCTCTCTCTCTCTCTCTCTTTTTTCAACATTAAAAAGATAAATGTACATTAAATCTAATTAACAAGCCAGTACTTCACCCAAGCCGCCCAGAACCAAGCCCCTTCCTCTACCCTTTGTTTCTTAAACGAAAAATGCATTGACAACAACTGAAAAACAAACCACTTGTCCATTTAAATATAATGTAAAAAAAAAAACATAATTAAAATCAATTACAATAAAAAACGACCCCATGGCTACAATGTAAGTGATTAAATGAAAGATGACTGTATATACAGTAAATGTTTATTCAGTATAAATAAGGTAAGTAGTTTTGTAGAAAGCACGATGCTAAAAGTAAATTAAGTATAAGAGTAAAGATAGAAAGAGAAAAAAAAGAATAAATTAGGAACATTATGTTTCTCTCAAGGCATACAGATTTTTAAGGGCCATTATACTTCATTATCTTATTTTAGATGGGTTTAGTATTGCCATTTAAAGTTCATGTCATCCACTTCTCTGAACAATATTCAACAGGCTTCGTTATAATCATACCATATAATTAAGTATGCCAGAAAATGATTTGCATGTCCCAATACATACCAGCCAAAAAATACCAGGATATTCAACATGTTTTCAGGGGCGGTTTTAGGGGGTGGCACGGGGGGGCATTTGCCACCCCGGGTATATATTTTGCCTCCCCAGTTTGGCATCTGAATAAATTGCTGGACCTATCGCCCCCCCCTCTGCCACCCCAGGGCAAAATCTCTAGAACCGCCACTGCATGTTTTACATCTAGTCATCTTTTGCAATTTGAAAGCCAAATAGCCTGTTTCTCCAGATTTTCTGACCCACAATCCTTTGCACAGTTTATATACATGATACATGAGCCAAATAGTTCAAGGTGTGGAGAAGTAGTATATCACATTTTTATGCAAACAACATGCAAAACTACAGGCTTTGTAAGGGCAGCTACGGTAAGATATTTTGTAGCAAGTTCTACAGTTGATTTTGCTCAGAATTGCAGGAATCTGTAATCCCACATCTTCTTTCTGTGGTGTGCTTGATCTGGGTGTGATGGTTTGTTCCAATTGTAGTAAAAGTTTCATATCCATTGAATGAATTGTGTTTGCAGTGCTGTATTACAGTGAACATTAAGTAACATACATTTCAGTCATGTAGCCCAAGCTTTTTTGCTGAAGGCCCCCCTTTTATTTCAAGCCACTCATCTTATCCCTTGGGCAACTGCCCAGCAACATACTGGGGTCACATTGAGAGGCCAGTGGGCGAGATAGGCCTCATCATATTATCTCTATCTACTTTAAGTTTGACCTCATATGCCCTTGACAAACATATCCAAGTTTTGCTAGCAGTGCAGATCTTTGCATTATTTATATTTAACCTGGCAGCACCCCCTTTCATAACTCGGGTGACCCCAGGATGATTGGTTATGTTTCTGTTGTATTATTATTTATTATTGTAACATCAAGATTCATTATCAACTGCTAAAAATATTCTACTGCTTAGCTTCCCCAATCCCAAATCTCCGGTACCACCGCTGCTCCCAGAGGTGATTCCAGGTCTTCCACTTCCACTCTTCATGTAATTCCAACTGCATCAGGGCAAAGGGCACTGAATAAGGGCCTTACATTGTTTTCATCACAATGCTGTATTTATCTCTGATACAATTTTCCCAGAAGACCCTCTTGGCTGGTTCTTGGTCCGTTTTGTGGTGCCTCATTGAAAGAATATAAAACTGCCCATGTCAAAACTGATTGAATTCTGTCAATACATAGCAACCGGTACGTTTAAAAATTATCACATGAATTTTGGATGAATTTCAAGCAAAAATTAGTTATGAGCATTATTATGTCAGTTAGTTTTTTGTTTAGTTAAGAATGATCACCCTTGGAAAAAAAAAGGGGTGAGTTTGCACTAAAGAAGTGGCTTTATCTTAAATCATATTTCATTGTTATACTTTGAAATTCTATCCTCAGGTTCAAACCTATTTTTAAGCCCTGATCTGTAATTATAGTCCGTGGAAAATGTTATGTTGGCACGGCCACACTGCGTGCTCCTGCACATAAATTGGTTCAAAGATAAATGGGGAATCTGGGGCAAAGGCATCTGGCCTGAGACTGTGACTTGGTGCTTCCCAGGAAGAGTCCAACCTCCAGCTCAAATGAAACATACAGTACAAGTTCACACTGCACTGATACCAGGAGAGCAAAGATAACTCTCTTCTCAGTAATGGCAGAGATGGTGCATGGTTTTATAATTTCTTATGTTTGTTTTGTCAGATAAAGGGACTCAGACTGTGTGCAGGGGCTCATGTGTCACCCTGTTTTTAGGTCTATATTTGATCAGCAGCATGAGCAGACAACGTGATCCATTGAGTGCACGTGGGTTCACGTGTCACTGAGGGACTTTCAATGTCAAAAGAGTCTCACCATGATCGATTATTCCCATAGTCTACACAGTTGTTTATATGTGTTTTCTTTGTCTGGATCAGTTTCAAACCTGGAATAACATTTCCAAAGAATCTAATCTGAAAGCTGACTCAGGTTTCAGGCCTTAACTAGTTAGGTTATCATAAACAATGCAAGTGTAGTTGCTGTTTAAGGGCTGCTGTGACTTCATTCAAACAGTTTTTGGGACTCTCTGTGAGGATGAGCCCGCTGGTGAGCTCCCATAAGAACTGTCAACTTTCAAGGGCTTTTAATCTGTTTGGATTTATGCTGCAAGCAGGAACACTGACATAAAGTAGTGGTTGACGAGTCAAAATTATGTTGTATATCCTCTGTTGCACATATGCTCAGTATAGCATCAACATTTATTCATCATAAGCTGTTATTTGAATTAAGTATTGAGTGTTTTAAATGGTTTACTGTGTTCACTGTGCATCTAGCCTACTTCATGCATGATTCCTTTGTTGCTGGCAGTGTACCTACTCTGAAACAGGAGCTTAAAAAGTCTCTCAAAACGAGGCTCTCAGAACTGTGATTGTTCATAGTTTTTGCAGTGTGGGCATAAGAAAAGTTGGTTTTCTTAGAACTATGAAAATGTTTTCTTTTAAATCAGCAATATTTATCCTTTTTAAGCTACTTTGTTTTTAACTGAAAGTGAGGAAGTTGATATCCTTGTTGAACAGCAGTGAATTAAGTCCAACAATAGTTGAAGTAAATACTTGCTTACATTACAAAATTACAAAATATTCTATTTGGTTAAGTGATTGGATTAATGAACTGCCTGTGACCTGTCTTCTGTCTCAATAAAATAATTAGTAGCTGTTGGGGATTTTAACTAATTATTTCCACTCAGCAATGGTCCCTAAAGGTACAGTTCACTCCAAAATCTAAAATAAATAATTTTACTCTCTACCTGAGTCAGTAAGGTATTGGATGATTTCTCTTAAAGATGAAGAAGCTACATGGCACTCAGCTTGTACTGCTGAAAGCACCAGAAAAACACATTTAACAAAATGTACACCAACGTGACCATGAATTGTCATGATACACTGGGTCATGACTTCTTTACAGGCCTTGTTGTTAAAAGTGTAATATGACAACTGTTTTCCTCTTCTGAAATTAAATGCACAGAAAGTATTGTGCATCCTCTCATTGACCAGACATTTGTGCCCATGACTGCACAAGATGTGAACATTAATGGCATCTTCCCTGGGTGAGCTGCTCAGTGGTGCTTTCAGTATGAAATATTCTGTATGCGAGGTGATATAGTTTTCAGATGTACTTTGGAAGAAAGGAAATAGGTCCTACAATAACTTAGGAAAATCTGGCCAAAGTCTTTTATGTCGAAAGCTGTTTTTGCTTTTGTAAAGTTAGCAAGAATGGAAATGTTAAATATGACAATACTTGGGTCATGGCTGTTGTTTTGGTTGTGTGAGAATATTGACCTTGTCTCGTCAAGGTGTTCAGATTACAACATGAGACTCGGTTTTTGAAGCCAGCTGTAAAACTTCCCTGACCTACATAAAGCGAGCCAAAACATTTGACTTCATGTATTTCTGTCCACTGCAGGATGAATTAGTTCATTGACCCACTAACACCAATAGCAGAAACACTTCTACCATTAATAGTATTTGGTCAAGGTGTGTTTTACATCACATCACACATATATTTAATATTGTTTTAATTTTTATGACATTTCCAATCCATACCTGCACATTTTCAATTTCACTATACTTGCATGATGTGTGTGGACACAATGCATTCAGAAGTCATTCAGACCTCCTCCTCCATGTTTTGTCATGTTGCAGTATCATGTCCTGGGCACTCACAAGGGAAAATATGAAATATCACACTGACAGAAGTATTCACACCCTTGCTGTGACTCTGTCTGACTCATGTGACTGGAATCCACATGATATAAATTCATTTGATTAAATGTGATTTGGGTTTGCATAAGGTTTCCCAGCTGACAGTGAATATCTGAGGAAGAATCAATGAGTCAAAATAATCTGCCTGCAGAGTTCTGTCATGGGATTGTTTCAAGGCACACATCTAAGGAAGGTTTCTGAAGGTTCGTAGGAGAACAGAGACCGACATGATTCCTGAATAGTAGAAGTTTGTAACTACCAGGACTCTTTCTGAAGCTGACTGTCCCTCCCAGCAACTGAAAGGAAGTCATGAAGAACCTGATAGGCTCTGGCCAAGTTTCAGAGCTCTTGTGTGGAAAAAGTTCCAGAAGGACAACTGTGGGTGGATTTAGAAAAGAGGTCACTGTCATGAACGTTTACAGATCCCATAACCTAAGGGCCTAGTCATTCATATTTATAACAGAAACCCCAAGTCCTACTGAAAAACTAAAGGAAAAGCTGAAATATCAAATTGAGGAGGCCTCAAAAATGAAACCATCCTTTGATCTATTATAAATTAGTGTTTAGTACTTGATGTGATATTGACCTTTCAAACTCTTTTAAAAAAATCCAATCTAATCTAACCTGTTATTTGTGGTGAATAGCAGAATTTATAAATTTGCTGATCACTTTAATGGAGCAATTCAGTGATTCATGGGATTTTTTTTTTCTTAATACATTTTCAATTTTTTTTTCATTTTATTTCAGGGTATTGAGTTCAGATTGGATGGGGGCCATGTATTTAAATTAATGATGTACCATAATGTCTGAATACCTTTTCAAAACCCTATATGTATTTCCTCACACTGCTAACTGCTGCCCCCCAGTGGACAAAGGACCCCACTTCTAATAACTAAATGTGTGCTTCAAACTTTTCTTTTTTGATCTGTCACAGAAATATATCAAACAGAAAACAGGCAAAGTCTCAGTTAGATAGCTCATCGCACTATTTTATTCAATTACTGACATCTCAGGAGAAGAGGAGAGCCTTGCAACTCTGCTGTTGGTAAACCACTGGTGTTTTTTTTTTTCAGTTTTTTATTTTTTATTTTATTTTCATAGCGTTGATGCAACACTGAAAAAGCGCTATTTCCAAACAAACACAGGTCCCTCATCAGTGATATGTAAGAGGCAGAGAGAATTCCACCTGGACAGTTTTGCATGAAACATACAAATGAAACAGGTTCAACCTTTTCTTTTGTCTTTTTGTTTCACATATAATAATAAATATCCATACCTATAAACACTCCAAAAAAGAAAAAATCAAAATATTAAGTCACAGGTACTGGAAAAAGCTCCACTTTTAAATCACAATGATAAATGTACAAAACAATAGACATCTCATATAAATGTTAATGGTTTTTGTTAAGAGATTTAAATCTCATTTCAGAAGAAATCAGTGGATAAAAACTAAACTTGGAGATTCAGTATTTCCTGAGGTTTATGGGTTCCCCTTAAAAAGGCCAGGAGAGGGGAATGGCTTTTATGTTAGCGAGGAGATATTACAACAGGTCAAAGTGTACCTTTCAGGGTACCAGTCGGGTTAAGTATGAGGAGTTTTCCCTGACAATACGGCCGCCGGGATATTAAAAGATTCTGAGCACTTAATGTAGTATAATAAATGTACCTCCACCCCACCGATCTCCATTTAGGCCACAATAGTATTCTTAAACAGTTGATTAAAGTTGATCCTTAATAAATCTTTGCTGGTCCACTTTGAGAAGTTGTGAAGCTCCCTTTTACTTAAGATTTACCTTTTTTTTTTTTTTAAATGCTGGAAGCCACCACAACACCGAGCCGACCACAACCAGCTGTCACGGCACACTTCATGACCGCGTGACCATGTAGTCATAGAGGTCATGTCTGCACTTTGATGCAATGAAACGACAAAAAAAGCAAAATATCTGGGCTAATGTACACAGATTCAGGATATAGGTGAAGAAAAGAAAAATATAGCCTGAATAAAACGCAAAAGTATTCTGAAAAACTGTACATGTAAACATCACACTTTCACTGAGTCCAAAACCAGAGGGGAAAATACAAAGCTTCACACAGGTTTACAGTACAACCTCCTGCACAGAGCTACAGTCTCTTATCAGCGCAGGAGAGGCAACAATTGAAATAATATAAATAACAATAGAAGTAATACAGACCACCACCAAATGATAAGTTAAAACAGGCAAGGGCTAAAACCACTTTGATTTTTTTTTTTTTAAAACAGTGCTGTACCCACAGAAAAAAAGTTTAAAACATCTTTTATCACTCTTTGTACAGCTATACAGTACATTTATCTGACCACTTTAGCATTTCACAAGCTACCAGGGCATTTTTAATCAACACCAATAGATTACATTGTCCAGTCAATACAAAGAGAAAATCCATTGGGCATTATTAGAAAAAAAACAACAACATGACAACAGGTGGTTGTCGTTGATCACAGTAACTCCAGCACAAATGTTGCTCAGCGTAGACTTAAGACGGTTTACAAATCTGCAAGCTAATGTTTGGTTGTGAGAATGGGACGGCATGACATCACTGAGTTCGACGTGAAGTGTGAGGATCTGCTATGGCCGCAGTGACAAACGAGCAGGTTGGAGGAGACGAGGAAGACATGTGTGAGGACTCAGGTCCCACGTACATCTATGATTAGGTCTGTGTGAGCCCAGAGGGGGGTTTCATCAAACCAGGATTACCAGATGTACCAGTCAGGATACTCTGTTTCATCATTTTAGGCTTAGTTTTAGCTCAGGCGTCAACAGTGTTTCAGTGTCAGAATTAAACATGGTTCCTTATTACAGAGTCTGTTTGCACTCAAATCACAAATTTAGTTAGATTTATTTATTAAGTCAAATATCGACATTTTTTTATGTTGTCCATGACAAGTCAAGAACTGATGCTAAAGGCTTATCAAGAGCATCATATTCTGCAGTTTGGGATGTGCTGGTAATTGTATTTTTTTTAAAAAGAAAGAAATTTGTAAGACATCTCAATCTCAATTGGGGCTTTTACTGTACTGTTGCTTGTTTACAGACAGCTCGGTGTGTTGACACAGTTGTTGTATGCAAACCAACTAGCCACCAGTTTTCAAGGCTCAGCTAGAGATGCATCCCTAAAGGAAAAGCTCATGAAATATATGAAACTTATTAATCCTGATTCTATTTGTTAGACTCATTCTTGACAGACTTTTCACAACAAGTTTTGCTTTTCTTAACCTCTTTATGAAACACCCCTCTGTGATGAGTTCACACTGAGCTCCACTAAGGTTTTCAAAAAGGAGCCATTCACATTTTTTTGTTATAGTCAAAAGCAAATGGAGATCTGCTTCTGTCCTTTGTTATAATCAGTTCTCAATATGTTTGAACTGAAGCTGATATTCCAAATGAGGTAAAGACACACTCAAATCACTGCGTTGTGTTACCTTAATCCTGAGCTATAAAGTGCTTCCAAACTTGCAATAGATAAAACAATTTAAATGTAGATGTGATGCAGCCCAAACATGAGATGGCAATAAGAAGGTAAAGATGGTCATTTAACATGTAAATCCAACTCTAGACCGGCTTGGTGGTGGTGAGAAATAGACTGAGTCATGATAAATAACAGATAAATTTGTTAAGATTTGTGATAAATACAGAAATATATCTCTCTAAAACTTTGACAAATCAATAAGGTGCAAGCCGCTTTCTGGCTGCATGAAGAGTCATTGTCCTTGTTTGGAATGTTTCAGCCGACTGAATTTAAAATCTTCACAGATTGATGTACAAACTGGGTCACTCGACTTGTACACAAACAGAAGATCAACATACTGTCAATACCAACACTTACATCAACAACAACAACAACAAAAAAACACACATACACACTTACACAACGTGTTTTTGTGCCGAGTGACTCACCACTAAAAGTGTCTGTTGTGAGACTGTGCTCTAGATCTGCTTTGAGTCCTCTTGTGTGCCCTCAGACCACACACACACACACACACACACACACACACACACACACACACACACGCACACGCACACGCACACACAAACAAAACCTACACACACACCATACAGACAGCATGCACACACCATAGCAGAAAGCTGGGAGAGTAAACTGTGATGTGATTACATCTTTTTCAAAGATTGTCTCTTGCTTCTTTTCAGACAGTGTGTTTTCAGAGATGATAACGATTATGGAGATCAGAGGAAGGGTTTGATAGGCTGTAAATCAAGATGGATGACCTGATGGTCCCCAAAAGTCAAGCCAAAACATTATGATCGCCCCCTGGTGGCGGGCTGCAGTAAAGGTTAAAAGCCCCATCCCCTCTGTGGTAGCAGAAAAATCAAAAACTGAAATTAGGTGTCAAATAAATTTTAGCCAGAGATAGTTTCTGTAATTTTTGGTAATCTTTATCAAGCAGATTTCAGTTTGTTCAGGTGTTTTTGTTTCTGAAGTTTTGATAACTATTGGATACTATATACTTGGGGATAATGTTATGATTGACAGCTGTGATTGCCCTGCGATTGGTCGGGCACGTTTTTTGGCTTTACTTTTGTACAAACATAGGAATAAGAGACTGGTCGTCCATCTTTACATACAGTCTATATGTTTGACACAGCTGAGGTCAGAGGGTATGATGTGGATAGATGGACGGATGGATTTTTTTTTGTCTGAGCAGCCCACACACATTCACACTGCATCCAGTAAAGCCACATGGATGTTCGGGTTACACTGATGCATGTGAGCTCAATGTGCTCTTTTTAACTTAAAAAAAAAATACTCACAGGACAATTCCTTCACAAAACGACCCAAAAAATCACTTTTTTCATTGAAAAGAAAAATACACGTGCAACATTAATTCTCATTTTTCTGCCAGGTCCCATTTCCTTTTATCACTACTGATGACTGATCCCAACACATGAAAGTGCCTCAGTTATGAGGTTAGCGATAAAGATCAGTTTTTACAACAAACAACAACATTGAAATTGGCTACAATGCTGCATGGGATATCATTTCTTTTTTTTACAACTTGACAGTTACAGCGGGAGGAGATTGTGGTAAAGTACTCCACGTTTTTGCCTTAAAATGCTTCAGCAAGTCTGACAGAGTCATTTCAGTAAGCACACCATTACTGATTATCTTCAATATTGCACCTTTTTCCTCTTTTCCAGTAGCCCTGGTTATAAACCAAGAGTTTAAACAATATATTAATCTCCTTTATTCCCTGACAGGTGTCTGCGACCTCAATTTGCATACCCAGGCTCCTTGAAATCCTCCATTCCTTTTAAATAATGAGAAATTGCCTGTGATAGAAATATTTATAATAAAATAACTCAAAATAAAGTCACGTTGGGTAATGAGTCTTCGTAACCACATGCCACATCTGGAAACAACTCCAACAGAAAAGGAACGAGGTATAGCTTTAACAGATCTGTTGGTCAAACGTTTCAGGTGATAACTTTTCACTGTGCTGTTTTTTCCGTTTCCTTTCTGTACATGTTTTTTAATTTAAAGGCATACTATGCAGGAACTGTCACTTAGTGTTTTTAAACACAACATTCAAACATGCCCCCCCCCCCACTCTGGCTCAACAACAGTGGAAGCAAACCCCCAGTTACACTCTTTGTCCGTGTGACTTTTCACCTTGCTATATATTAGTTTTTTTTGGTGCTGTGTCTGCTATTTTTGTAGGTAAGTGCCCAAAAGATGACATCCAAAAACCCTAACCCTGGACACAAAAAATGGAAAGAAGAGAGAAAATACAGGAAGTGGCCAGGGTCTCTGTAGATACCACTGCACATGGCACTGAGAGTGTGGGCTATTCCAGACCTAATTGTTTGAACAATCATTTACTTTTTTAATGTATGTGTCAGTAGCCCTACAGCACTATCCACAAACACAGCTGACTCTATTTAAATATTCCTAAATAAAACAGATCTGAATCTAAAAGCACGACACCTAAAAAAAACAACGTAATTTTGTGTGAAATATAAACGTATATAATGTTTCACATATTGCGTGAAAATTGGAGGTATACTCAGGCCATTAACACCTGGAAACTAAACCTAACATATCCCCTGACCGAGGCACAATCTAAGACTGAAAACTCAACACAAAAATGGCCTTTGCACACTATAGTGCACCAAAGTTTGGCACGGTTGTGGAAAGGCAGCTGTTTACTGTTGCCACACTTTTTTTTAGGAATTTATACATTATTTTTTTAATGAAAAGCCTGCATAGTATACCTTTAAATCAGCTCATCCTGTAGTAGCTGCTGAGGTTAACAGGTCAGTGGATTTAGCAGCGATTCATCTGTGGATTTTAGAAAGCAATACTCCAAATACTCCATTAGACAGAAGTGAATTTGGAGAGTTATCGTTTAGAAATGGTTTGATTCAGACGACCTGATCAGATCATGCCACTGTACAGCTTATTTTACATTTGTGTAGAATTAGACACAAGTTCATGCCCTAAATCACTGCTATGTAACGGGTAATTTGTCCAAACATCTGCATAAACGAGATGATGTGGCATTACGGTCACAGCTAATTGAAGGTCCTGTGCACCAATGCAGATAATTCTTTCCCATAGATCATCGCTTCCTGAGACGAATGGAGGTTGAAGTGGTAAAATTAACTGAATGAGATGAATGGCTACAGATAACAGGGCACTAAGGTCAAAGTGAACCAAATGCATAAATCAACATTTTTCAGCCTGTGATATGTTCTGGCCCTTCCAAATACATAAACACGTGGGAATAAGTAAAGGTACCATACCTACAGGACCCACTGTGCACTGCGGTATCACTCGTGTGTCTTTGTGTAAATGTCCGCCCAGTTATGTATGACTGAGGACAACAGAGATGGACAGGCTAGGAGAAGGTTTGGCTCGGACTCAGTTCTGCTGCAGGATCAGGTTCTCCAACTCGTCTGCTGAGCGGAGCAAGAAGGCGGCAGACTCCCGGTATCCTGCAATGAGCTGCCTCACTGCGGTGACTTCTGGAGGGCTGAGCTGAGCCGAAGCTCCGCCGCCGCCGCCTCCCTGACCATGACTGTTGGCGCTAGAAGAGGTGGAGTTTGGGCCGACTGACTTCATACTAAGATCTGTGGGACCTGCAGACAGAAAAGGACACTGGTCATTAAGAATGATTTGAAAACATGTCCTAAAAACTCTAGTAACCCAAGTTACTAGAGACGTCTAAGGCTGTAAACATACATACATAATATACAACACATATATTTTATGAGACAAAAAAATATACAGCATGAAATGCAGGACTTTAGCTGTCAGTTTGCAAATTGTCTTTTTCCAAATAAATTATCCATCCTCAGGTCACTTAGTTGGCCTGCTAAACTGAAAATTGCTTCACTGGCAGTCACAGCTCTGGCCAAGCACTAATCACTGCAGTGAACACATCTTTTAATAAATATACACTGAACATTTTCCCATCGCTGGTTGCTTCAGCCATGATACCAGCATGGGTAAAATGATTCAGATCTGTTTTTCTAGAAACAACGCTATTTTTGAAAAATCCACCAACTTCCATGCTATTCATCTACATTGTATCAGTGTGGAAATTCATTGTGGTGTAGGCCTAAATAAGAAAATAGATTGTGTTTCTGAACCAACCACATTACAGCAATAGAACTAATTTGTTGAATTTGGTTGACCAAAGTTCCTCACCGTTGGTCTGAGCACCACCAGAGTTCTGCTGGTTGTTGCCGACGGTTCCATATCCCCGCATGTTGTAATTGAGGCCTCCATTGGTGTAGAGCTGGTCTTGGGCAAAAGCTGCGCTAGAGATGGTGAACCCTGATGGGGCCACAGAGACGGGATCCCTCGAGTTGGACTTGTCAACAGAAACTGGTTCATCCTATGAGGAATACATGTTTTCAGATTTTGGGAGAATATTGTGTTTTATGCAGTGCAGTTTGGTGTTAATGATGCATAGCCATCCTAGCACATTCCCAAATCCCTGCTGGGCAAATTCACAAACACCAACTGCCAAGACATTTACCGCTTGGTAGACATCGAGCCGCATCCTCTTGGCAGCATTTCGGGTTTCGTTCTCGCAGGCAGCAGCGAGGATGTTCTCAGCCATTGCAGAGGTGAGGTGAGGAGGTGTTGGTCGTATCTGGCAGGACAGGTCAGAAAGATTTTTGCATGTCACAGATGTTAAATTCTGGGGTTTAATATTGGATAAATTCAGACCACATTTTTGCTGGGGGCACTTTGTACCTCAAAGCCGCCCTTTTTCATGCGGCGGCAGGATTTGAGGTAGGTGCGGATGCGCTTGCGGGAGCGCTCCTGGAACTCTGGGAACTGGCGGCTACAGGACTCGATGATTGCCTGGATCTTCTCCTTGGGCTGTTTGGAGATGGGCACCATGCGGTCCAGATTCTCATCCACAAACAGACGCACAAACATCTGACAGAGACAGAGCGAGAGGGGGAGGGGAGAGAGGGGATGTAGAGCAGAAAAATGAGTGGGGGTGCCGGGTGGAGAGGGGAAGAGAGAGGGAGAGAGATAGAGAGGGGTGTGAGAGTCGAAAACAAAAGAGAGGAAAGGGAAGGCAGGGGATGGGGGAGCATCACAGGGAGAGTGGAAGAGGAGAGGATAAAGAGGGAGGGGGAGGTGATGAAAATGGGAGCGATGGAAATGGAATCATTGCTCATATTCAGGACAATATTTCTAGTGTTTGCTTATTCACTCATGAAGGCATTTTTTGCAACTCCACTGTATTCCATTCCATTCCACTCAGAAATGCACAGACAATGGTTTTCACAGAGTAAATAGAGAGCATGTAGTATCTGAGGATATTACATTACGATGTGAGAATGTTTTAATATTTCTAAGAATATCTATCCCATATAACAACACTTATGATTCAACAGTGCTGTTTCGTATGCTTTATATATGAATGTAATTATGCTGCAACAGTTAGATATATTACTTACATTGAAGGCTTTGAGTCTCTCAGGGTCCATACCCTCGGCGTCATTGATCTTGTCACTGTCGTCATGCTCATCATGGTCGTCATCGTCGTCGTCAATTATCTGTGCCCGACCAGAGGTCAAGTCCTCAGCACTCATGCTCAGTTCAGTTTTCACAGAGTCATAGCTTCCTGAGCTGTAAGGAGGGGACTAAAACACACAAAAAAACGCCTAAAATGATTTAATTGTTCACACAAGAGCTGTTCTTAAAGACGCAGCACATGAGAAAGATTAATATTCTTTAAATTAATACAATATGATATCCTTTTCTTACCTTGTTGGCGTACTCTGTTTTGATGGGGTACTTCCTGTTGGGGTCTGCAGGGTAAGAGTTTGTTGGCGAGCTCCCTGCCGGCAGCAGTCTGTCGCTCAGATTGACCGGCTGCTGATCCTCTGAGGAGGATGAGGGCGAGGTGGTGCTGAAATCCAGGGGAGCGCTCAGCCCATTTTCTGCCACCTCCCCGTAAGGGGCCCCACCATCTGGGGGGTTCCCACCCACAGCCAGCACCTCCGGGGAGGTCAGGGCCGGCAGCCCATTGGCACTGCCGCTCTCTGAGGAGTCTTCATCTAGTAGAGGGGAAGAAACCAATGATAAAGAGATGAGCTGTGCGGATATTTGTCATCATTTTGCATTAATGTGGGTTTGTTTACTACAATAGGCACTATTTCTGTCTCGGGTGGGTGTGTGACTACCGGGGGATGGGACTTCCTGCTTCATGTTTCTGAAACTGTTAAGGAAGTGTGTATTGGGGTCAACTGTCAGGATAAATAAAAGTAAAGTTAGAGTACAAGGAGGGAATCTTCTGAGTTTTAACTGTGAAGAGAGACCGAGATGAGGATGAGGAGGGACTGATGGGGGAAGGGAGCCTTCACTTCCTGGTGTTTAGGAAATGACAGCTTTTTATTCCAGTCAATGGCCACATAATGATTCACTGTGATGATTCCTACGTGTGTCATATGCCCACCTCCTGAATGTGCACTAGAACAGAGTAATTCTCCATTTCAATTATTCTGTCTTTTCTATAGTGGTGCCTAATCTCTGAAGGTTAATATCGGCCTTTGTCCTACTTCTCTAAGCCCAGTACCCTGAGAGAGAGGGGTGCACAAAGGATTCGGGCTGCGGTGATGTCCCACCCCCCTTTAAGAGTGGATTTATTTGGATTAGTCCACTAAGAACGAGGCAAGCTGTTTCCTGTGTAAAACCAATCTGTAGCCTTCTCATGTACTCAGATTCCAGATGTAAACAAAACTAAAAACAAATAAAATGCCATCATGCCAATGACAACTAGTCCAAGATGTCTACAGTCAGTTATGTCTTACCGTCCTCTTCTTTAATGGCGGCTGGGTTGTTGACTCTCTCTCCGTTGGGGGGACTGGGCTCAGGCACTGGGGGCTGCTCAGCTGCAACCCATGCGGGCTCAACGCCGTTCATGTCCTCGCTGCTCACCGAACTGTCATCCTGAGGGGAGAGAGGAAGAGACTGTGAGATGTGGATAGTAAACTAGAAGTGCAGTGAGAGAAAGAGCTGCTGAGTGTCAGGAAAAAAAGATCGTCAAGATTCCCATTTGTCCCGTAGAGATAAAGATCATAGTGCCTCTTTGAATCTCAGGTCCACACTTTTTGGAGTCTATCCTGAAACTATGCAGAGAGGCCCTCATGTAGCCTATGGGTTTGTATAATATCTATTTTCAGTACTGTTTATATTAAGTCCCATGATGAAAAGAAGAGAGTCTGGGTGAAATTAACTTGATCCAGCCACCTCCTAACCCTCACGCCCTAAACTGATTTGATCAGTTTTGATATCAATTGTGTCACTCTCGTCACAATTACTGAGGCCACGAGAGGTTGTCACCTGGAAACCAACCAAAACCTCCTGGCTCACAGTTAACTGAGTTACCTAGGAATTGTAGTGCACTATTTTTTTTTTTTATGAGAACATTGGCAGCAGTACTGGTCACTGTAATGGCTCCTGTTGTCGGGCTTTGTTCATGGTAGTTATGGGGGACAAAGTATAAATTGTGTGTGTGCATTGAATTCCATCTTGTGCTTCCATAGTCAGTGTTTTCTTGTTGAGCTATGGCAGAGACATAGTAAAAGGAAGTCTCATATTGGCATCAGTTAAACTTTACGACAGGGAGACCTCTTTTAGAGACCATTATGTAAAGGAGGAATTATAAAAGTAACCCATAAGGCTTTCAATTGTGAAATTAAAAACATGTGAACCTACACTTTATGCACATTTGTTTACTTAACTCATAAAACATGCTAAGGTTATGTAGAAGACTGCTCGACAGCAAACTGTGAAGTAATGTGTTTCCAGCAGCACTGCTATTTTTAACTCTGTTACATATAGAGACCCTAAAGATGCTTGTAGCACAACACAAATATGAGAAAACTGTGAGGATATGGCTTAACTAAAGAGAGCGCAGAATAATCTCCGAAACTATTCAAAGACTCCTGAGCTTTGGCTCCAAACTACAGAAATGATAACCTCCTAACAACCATATTCACGGGGGCCCGACCAGCTTCCTTTATGCTAACATAAATAGTTACTTCTCCTGCCTCAGCTGGCAGAAAGGGGGAGAAACTGAGTGTGTTATGGGAAAAGAGCAGAAATATAATTTCACCATCTCATTCCCGCCACACAAGCACACAAATAGGTCTGAACTCGTGGGAATATGCCCGCGTCCCTCTGTAAAAAGGGTTTGAGGAGGACCAAAATGCTCAGTGACAGCTCCATTAGGTACCAAGTGAGCAATGTAGCATTAAGGAGAGAGACACGAGAGGGAGAGCATCTCTAATTATACAGTTTCTAAGAGGTCGGAAATATAGCACCATTAATGTCTGTGCTACAGGAAAGTATATAATTCATAAAGTCTGGGGCTTTTTAAACCAAGACCAAATCGAGTTTTACAAATAATTAAGTTGTAGCCTATTACATGTTACACAAATAATCGTTTATGTCTCATCAGTTAGGACGACAAACACAACATAAAATGTATCTTTGGAAGTTGACACAATGTAAATTATATTTACATTTTTTGTGAAGTGCTAAAGTGGTCGTTGAAGAGATATGTTATCTTGTGTGTAACGATGAACTAAATACTTATCGATCTGACTATTTTATGGACAAGCAAGTAGTCTCGAGGTTACACTTTGGGTTATAAGAAATTCTGATTCTGATGGCTTTTCCAACATTTTTGATGTTTTAAAGAAAAAATAGCCTGTGTTCCATTAAAATTCCTTAAGAAAACATATTTGCATGCCTCCACGGTGAGCAAGAAATCTTCTTGATAATCTTGATTGATTGGGGGCCATGTTTGCCATGTTACTTTAGGGGTCGTTTAAAAACCTGTCAATAAATGTTTTGATATAGTTGTGCTGTTGTGGAATGCAGCCTCCATTTACATC
>JAOWBC010001714.1:21374418-21387857 GCA_028566105.1 Hypoplectrus providencianus
ATTCCTCAAATGCTTGTAATTCTTGCATTTCTTCTAAATGTATTCCTTCAAATTAAGTGACTTTTATTGGAGCTTTACAGGTTTTTTATTCATCAGGTTAAGGATCCAAGCTGTTATTGTTTGTCTGGTCTTAAAAGTTAAAAAAATATATACTAAAATACTTTCTGTTTCCTTCCAAAGATGATGCGGTCACTCTCAGACAGAATGGCACCTTATGGAAAGAGGTAAAATCAATATAGTTTAAACAAGTTTGTTGTGTTACATTCAAAGGGAAATTCCTATTATGTGTCCATTAATACTGCCACCGACACACAAAGAGCTACACTGCAGCCCTCATCGACTAACAACCCGCTTTAAATCACTGGTGTGAGGTTGAGGGTGTGTGTGTGTGTGTGTGTGTGTGTTATGACTTACATGTGCATGATAAGTGAGTGTGTTGTCTCTCAGATGCAAATTAGGGGAAGTTTTGGCTGGGAGAACAGCTTGCGCCAGAAGCCACAGGCCCGTACAGTGTTTCAGGCTGGTGTTGATAAGGGTCGGCAGTCACAAGATGAGGTGGTAGGTATACTCATGTATACTACCCGAATACCACTGGGCCTTAACTGGCCTATCTGCTCTCTGAAATGCTAGAAGAGCAAAACATAACAGTAGTACTCATTGGTTTGAGTAATAGATTGCATGGCTCCAACCAGGGTTGGAGCCATGCATCATTTTATTTGAATCCTTTTGAATGAGATCTAAAACACAGCAGGGAACCTTTAGATTCATTCATTATTATGTTACATTTAACACAAAATGAAAGCATCTGTTCTGTGAGACGATTGAGTGGTGGACATCAATAACACTTCCCATTAGCCTGTGGGCTTAACCAGTGAAAACATGTCATATGGAACGAGCTATCAGAATCCAATCGAACATCTAACACGCTTCCTTGTGATTCACTAGTTGCTTTGTTCAAATGGTTACCAGTCAAATAAAATATAAGGCAAAAAGTGGTACAACACATCCTCCAAATCATTATGCTGGCTCCCATAGTTTAAATTAATTTGATCATTTGGATAGAGACATTCAGGCGTTTTCTTATTTTATCATTCCAGTATGATAAGTCATAATATTTCAGTAGACTATACTGATTTGAGCAAAGCCAATTCTCAAGTCATGATAATAAAAAAAAACTCTTGTTTTCATCAGATCCTCTCCAGCAAGTCACCTGAAATTAATTGTCACAGATAATCGTCTAATCAGTGGCAAATTTAAAAGCTACATACCATCAATTGCAGAAATGGTTTTATCTTTGAGATACACAGATGTCAAACATTTGGCTCTTGTTTGACTCAGGCAGAAGAGTCATCCCCAGTCCAAAAACAAACACCAAGAGGACGACGGAAACATGCCTACCAGGTAAGAAAAAGAAATGAAATGATGTCCTGTTGTAAAACAGATCCAACACCTGTTTGATTATATTCTTTTAGATAAAAATGTAGTTTTTAATCATGAATTGCTTGTTGCTTTCAAACATCTGCAGGATGGGAAAGGCTTTCTGACAGGAGAGCTTGTGTGGGGGAAAGTGAAGGGCTTTTCCTGGTGGCCAGGGATGGTGATGCGTTGGAAAACCAAGTCATCTCCCCCTGGAATGAGGCGGGTGGAGTGGTTTGGAGACGGGATGTTTTCAGAGGTAAGAAGTATAGCAAGTTTGCTAAATCTGTACAAAACGTCTGGTTTGAGTTGGATTTTTACACCATCATCTCTTTCTGCTGCAGATCTACACAGATAGTCTCTTGACATTTGGTGCCTTCAACACGTGCTTTTGCAAGAATTCCTTTGCCAGCTTGCCCGTCTACAAGGAAGCCATTTACCAGATCATTGAGGTAAGGAACAAAACGTTGTTTGTTTTTTTTTAAATGTAACCTACTTATACTAAAAATTACAATAACCTGTTTAAAAGAAATAGAATATCCGATTAAACCCACCCACTAGGAACAATGTTTTTATAACATCAAAGATGCTTCTTGTTTCAAGGTGTTAAGCTGATGGCTCAGAAACTCTCTGTGACTGATCTAACTCGGTGTTTGTAATGTTCAGTTGGCAGGTGAGCGATGTTCAAAGTCTTTTGCTCAGGCGGAAGGAAATAAAGAAAAAGAGCTAAAGCTGATGCTGGAATGGGCTTCTGGAGGATTTCTGCCAACAGGACCTGAAGGTTTTGTACCTCCTGGTAGGTGCATGTTTAAACATTTACATAAACAGTGGAATGTATTAATCAATGTTTTTTTAATAAAAAAAAGACTGAAGAGTTTAGACAGTGCTGCCATATGTGTTTCTCGATTTCATCTTTTCCTCCTCCTCAAGATGCCGTGGCCCATCATGATTCTTCTGACTCTGCTGTATCCGAGTACCAGCCTCCAGCAAAAAGGAAATATGTTTTTAAAAACAAGCCAAACACACAGGTCATAATCTATAACAGAGGTACGTAATCATTTTGTGCACATGAAATCCACAAACATGAAATTAAAGAGAAACAAAAGTACCGTCGTAGATTCAGAGATATATCATTTGTTATTATCATCATTTTTATCCTTGTTTGAGATTTATTCATTTCATTTGACATTACAGAATCCATAGCAGACAAGGTCAAAGAAAAAGGAAAAACGATTGAAGGTATGTTTAAAAAATGTTCTTGTGAAATAAAAATTCTTGATAAAAACATGGAATTTTATATTTTGAGGCAATGGTTTGTTATTTCAGATTTTTGTTTGTCTTGTGGATCCACTGAGCTTGACGTGGCACATCCGTTGTTTGAAGGTGGTCTGTGTCTAAAATGCAAGGTAATCTGATAACCCAGCGATCTATCTCTTTCTGCTGTACGTGGTCTGCTTTCCTCCATCCCGGCCCAGTGTCTTTATGTGTAACCTCCATCTGAAACCCAGCTGCTATTAACATCCCAAATGCTGCAAAACAACCATCTCACTGCTTGCAGGGGAACTTCACAGAGACTCTTTATCGTTACGACGAAGACGGCTACCAGTCATACTGCACCGTGTGCTGCGCCGGCCTGGAGGTCATTCTGTGTGGGAACGCCAGTTGTTGCAGGTAAGCACTGTTCAGGTGTTTGATTCATGTTTATTCCTGTAACTTTTACTGGGATTTGTTTAATTATTCAAACCATGACACAAAAATTTAAATTTAATTTCAATTAAAAAGGCATGATCTCTGAAACTGCTGATATTGGCTGCTGAAGGTACATTGGCTTCCCATCAACATACAGCCTCTTGTGAATATTTTCAGGTAGTTCAGGGGTTTTCATTGTCTTGCTCTGTAGCCAAAATCGAGAGAATTGTACTTCATAATTCTTTGGAGGATGTAAAAAGAAGTATAATGTGGCTATGAATTTACTAAGCTAGGGTATAGACTGAAAGTCGAACCACAGTTTTTAATGTTTGGTTTTTTTTTTCCATAATATTTTTATTTCCAATTTTTAACACTTTAACACACATATAACCTTTACATTCACATATCCATTCAACTTTTTACAGTAAGACTTCTGAATTTCCTTAGAGACAGAACTAAAAAACAAAATAGGACACAACATGCTGCATTGTCCACAAAGACTAGTCATCCACTTCTTCATATGTTAAATACAAGTCCTTAATGTAGTTGATGAAAGGGCTCCATCCTCGAATACACGCCGTTTAGCCTTTAAGATGTATGTTAATCCTTCTAATGGAAGGCTTGCTAACATCTGTCTTATCCATTGAGTAGTACTTGGTCTACAAAACCTACTGTATTTATGTTTCTCTGGATATAAGCCCCACAAAAAACTTATAGAGTCTAGTAAAAATTTGTTTTCAAAAATAATCATCTCAACCTTTGCCCTTACCTCTTCCCAGAATATTTTAATCTTTCAACACCGCCAAATGCAATGAAACAAAGTTCCTCTGGATTCCAGACATTCTGTGCATTCATCCGGTACATTATTATTATGCTAATATCATAAGTTTAGATTCTTTTGTATAAATTTGCAAATTAGCACCATTAAAAGCAACATAAATTACCTATTAGGAGTTCCTGTTTGCATTTTACCAACAACATGTACAGACAACTACCACTGGATAGCTTTGATAATGAAGAAAGCTTGTTGATTCTCAGGCAAGTTCTGTCGTAATGACGAGTGAAGTAATGAAGTGTAAAGTCCCAGTGCATTTAATGCTGTGTACTGCGCCAGACTTTTAAAATGTTACATTGCTTGTTGGCATGTGGTCATATGGTAACTTAGGGTGCAATTTGTCCTGGTGTGCTCTGATTAATTAGGCATGCATTCAGCACATCAACCATAATTTACTTTAATGACACAACACCAAAAAACAGGCAGTAAGAGGACAACCTGCTTGAAAAGTGAAAGTGCTGTGCTGTGCAGTGGATCTAATTTATGCTGATGTGAATAGAGGTTTATGTGGTTTTTGAAAAGTAAACAAAAAGACATTTTACAATGTAAGATTGTAATTAAGAAAGAATGCTCTGTTAACCTCAAGCAGCCCCCCCTAACAGCTCTATTTCTGTATTTGTGTGCACAATCATCATTTTCTCATTCACATTTGTTCTCAGATGCTTCTGCAAAGACTGTTTGGAAATTCTGGTGGGACCAGGAACCTTTGACAAGCTCAAAGATGTTGATCCTTGGAGCTGCTACATGTGCAAACCATCACAGTGTGATGGGAACCTTAAACTCAGGCCAGACTGGAGCGTCAGGGTTCAGGACTTGTTTGTGAACAACAGCGCCATGGCGTTTGTACGTACCACACTTTTTTCTCTAGGTTTTTGTCCCTAAAAAGTGTTGGCTGTTTATTAGGCAAACATATTAACGCCCACTGACTGTAAAACTAATAATATCCACAGTTTGATGAAGTTATCTGAGAGCTGTTGAATCAGCTTTATGTTTATTCTATTCGGTGCTGTTCCTCTCATGATAACTGCAATCACAGGGTCATCACAGATGTTTTGTTATATGCTGCAAAAACATGAAGACGCAGTTTAGGATGAAAATTAAAGTAAATGTCCGTTGGTCAATATGCTGTCGTATAACTGTGCTGAAAGTTGTGTTTGCTATTTTCCACAGGAGCCCCACAGAGTTTACCCCTCCATCCCTGCTGACCAGCGGAGACCACTCAGGGTGCTCTCCCTCTTTGATGGCATTGCAACAGGTTGGTTCATGAGGTTATGCAACAGAGTTGTTTTTTAACCAGCTTAGATCCAGTTTAATAGGGAAACTGGTGTTTGCATTGCTCAAAATGTGTGTAATAACCTTCTCAGTACCCTGTTCTAACCATTGTTGTATCACGACAGGCTACCTGGTGCTTAAAGACCTGGGTTTCAAGATCGAGCGCTACATTGCTTCAGAGATTTGTGAGGATTCGATCGCCGTGGGGATGATTAAACACGAGGGGAAGATCGAATACGTCAATGATGTTCGTTCCATCACAAGGAAACATGTGAGTACAAACTGCAAACAGATCAGAATTTCTTTGTTGTTGTCACATAGTAGAGGCTTAAAACTACAAAGAATGTGAACTTGAGCTCTGTGGTTGTGTTTTGCAGGTGGCTGAATGGGGTCCATTTGATCTTCTGATTGGAGGAAGTCCATGTAACGATCTGTCGATGGTCAACCCTCTTCGCAAAGGATTATTTGGTATGCAGCTACATTTCTTATATTTGATATCTGTACCATCCTGATACAATTCTGGAGAAATTAAACACTTTCTCTCTTTCCATTCATCCTGCAGAGGGCACTGGAAGACTCTTTTTTGAGTTTTACCGCCTTCTAAACTTGTTGAAGCCAAAGGAGGACGATGACCGACCGTTCTTCTGGTTGTTTGAGAACGTGGTGTTCATGAGTGCCAATGATAAATCGGATATCTGCAGATTCCTAGAGGTGATTATATTCAGCAGCCTACGCTCTTTTGTGTCACCAGAGAACACTCACCGCATCACATCTTCATCAAAATATATATTTATACACCCAATAAAAATGATGCTGGGACACAAGTGAAAATATCCTCTCAGCCTCTGATGGCAGGAGACAGGCTGCATTTAGCTTTACTCATGATCATCATTTGCCTTTTTTCAGTGTAATCCGATTCTTATTGATGCAGTGAAAGTCAGTCCTGCTCACAGAGCCCGCTACTTTTGGGGAAACCTCCCTGGAATGAACAGGTACACACTCATAAAAAGTAACATTAAATTGCATGATGCATCTTGACACACTGAAACAACTAAGATATTTCCTATCTGCTTTCTCTTTAGATCTCTGGCTACATCTCTGGATGACAAAGTGTCCCTGCAGTCTTGTTTGGAAGTCGGACGCACAGCAAAGGTAGGAGCATTCAGTCTGTGTGTGAAGGACAGTTTGTGACGGCTCAGGACTAAGAGCAGGTCGTCCATTAATCTCAGGGTTGGCAGTTTGATCACCAGCTCCTCCTGTTTACATGTCAAAGCATCCTTGAACCTGTGAGAGAAATTTCTTCACCCAGAATGTTGAGAATTACCAGTTGTCTGAAGGAAATACAGATCCAGTGCTATGTAGTGAAGTCCTTTACCCACAGACCAAAGTTTGTCCAAGACATAAATGCAGTTCAATTAACATTAACCTGAAGTTACTATTGTAGTTTGCTGTTAACGTAGAGTATGAAATTGAATTATTTGTGGTGTTAAAGAGGTCTTCAACAGGCTTAATGTAAACTGTGAACAGTGCAGAAACACCCTGATTCTGATTCATTGTCTCCTCCTGCAGTTTGACAAAGTCCGTACCATCACAACCAAGTCTAACTCGATACGGCAGGGGAAGACAGGGCCACTTCCTGTCTCCATGAACGGCAAGGAGGACTACCTGTGGTGCACCGAAATGGAACAGTAAGCATTTCGGAAGAATATTTTCATACAGGCGTCTTCTTGTTTTTGATCCTGTTACAGAAATAAGCTGACTAGGTGCTGTTTGTTAAAATTTTCCATGTGGTCAATTGTTTCAGGATCTTTGGCTTCCCCAAACACTACACAGATGTGAACAACATGGGCCGCAGTCAGAGGCAGAAAGTCCTGGGTCGCTCCTGGAGTGTCCCTGTCATTCGTCACCTCTTCGCCCCACTGAAGGATTACTTTGAATGTGAGAACGACGTTTAGCCGAGCAGCAGCGGTCAACCTATACTGCCTTATCTCACCCTGCATTGATGGGTAGTTCAAGCCCTTTTTTTTTTTTTTTTTTGAAAGACCTAACTTAGTGTTTCCTGTTTCACTTTTAGAAACATTTGAGCTCCTTTTTTAATGAGCTACTTTTTAATCCTGTGTCATCCATGACCCTCTGTCACCAGCAGGCACCGACACTTTTCAGCTTTATTTTACAGTTTTTTTTTAGATAATGGTGCTGTGATCCAACAATAGTATCGCTCAGAACATGGGCTTGAATCAGGAAGCAAGATTAGATGTTTACTCAGCTGTTTTTGGGTTTAACTCAGGTTTCCCAGTATCATGAAGCTGGTTCATGTGTTATATTTTGATAACCTGTCAACAGCTCCATTCCTACAGGATCCTCATTTCAGAAAAGGATTATGGGGCTTCTGCAGCCGCTGACAAATAGGACTAAAAGAAACTGTAATTTTTAAAGCAACCACAAAGTCAATGTGTAGCCAAACGGTTAACTTGAGATGCAAAAAAGGCAAATTGTACTCTGCTTTTTGTGGCCTGTGATTGCTGCAATAGCTTTAGCTATATGTCTGACTCTTCCATGAGTCAGACCCTGAGACAGGACAGAAAGCTGCTGTAAATGATGTTTCATTCAAGGTGCTATCAGCAATGAAATTCTCTGAGATTTCACCTGAGTTTACAATGAAAGGTGGTATTATTTCAATATCATCTTGCAGCAATAACTTGTTCATCATTGGAAAGAATGTTTTTATAGTGATTCTTGCAATTATTTATATATTGCTTTTCATATTTGAATAGTATGTCTAATATAGGTAGATTTTTTATGCTACTCTCATTGTTTGATAATGACATAATATCCATATTAGAAACCAGCCTCATGATACTGGCTATTCAGGTTAGACATGTCAGTAACCCAAAGAGAGCCGTTTAACTTGCTTCGTGGTTCAGGGCTCAGGTCCCTACCTCAACATTGATTTTGTTGGTTTATAAAAATCTGCAGTTACACTTTTTTATAGAGTTATTTAATTTATGTATATGAAAACTTTCTACATATTTTAAATTGTTTTATCTCATAATCCAACGAGAGATTTTAAGTCTGGTCTTATGTTCACTTTTTAGCTGTGGTGAATTTTACTGTTTTATACATTTTAATCTGCATTTTAATGAGTTTTAATCCGAATGACATTCATCTCACAAGTGATTTTGATTACTTCACTGGTTTTGCATCGGTGCTAACATTTTTCCTATTTTAAGGTTTGCTATTTATACCAAAAGTATTCTCTGTCTACTCATGGAGAACAATATTTAATAGTATACTGTGATAATGACAAGACTGCAGAGGACTGACTTTACCATAACAAACTGCATCTTCTAACAGAGAAGGTGACCTGTTTCTTAAGGGATCATTACAACGGTTCTTTGTGCAGCGTCCTCCTCTCCATAATGAAATGTGACCACTATAAAATGAAAACAACCCTATTTCATCACGTACACTGCTTTGTTTAGGTACGAAAGAGCTTTTCTTTCTCTTCTATAAAAGAAGACCATCAGGTCTCTTCCTAAGACTCAAACTATGAATACTGTTAGAACAGCATACTAATTAAGACATGTACTGTACACAAAGTTATTCTTCTTCTTCTGGTTAAGGTTATTGAGGCCCTCCAAAATCACAATATTCCACTGTCTGGTAGACTAATTTCACCCTTTCACCCTCCCCAACAGGGCAGGATGATGACCTTTTTTGTTTTTGATTACTTTGCCTTTGGGATAAAGACTTTAACATTCTTGTACTTAAACACAGCAGCAAGTCTTCAACACTGAACCACCAGCTTGGTGTTTCATTATTCATTTCTTACACTTAATAAACCGTATATGAATTCATTAAAATTGACTTATCAAGAAATGAAATATTCATTAGAATACATGATTATACTTCGGACTGATGGTTTGACATTTGATGGCATCACATTTTGACAGGGACTTTTTTTACTGGTTTCTCAGATGAAGACAAATCAACAATTAATTAAGGAAATACAATAACTAAAATCCCCGCTCCTTACATAATGAAGTTTTGTGTCTGTGCACAGTTGGGGTATAACTGACATTCATTCATCTTTCCACAATCACACACTGCACCTTTAGATCTCAGCAAGACATAAACACAAATCTTTGATCTTTTTCCAAATACAGACTTTTTAAATTCTCTTAAACATCATGTGTACTGTTAATGTGTTCCTAAATTACCTTGTATTGTTGTATTGTTTTGTAGATCAGGTTAGCTTTACTGAAAGCTGAGATATTCGTCAATCACTGTTAGTTTCTCTAACGTTGACCTCACACCACTGTTTTTGTGGTCAGCACCTTTACCTCAATGACTGTTTTGATTCATGATGGTGCTATGCTAATGGTGCTAACGTTGCATGTACAGTTTTTGGTTTAGTCTTTTTTAATATGTTTATATATATATACACACCTGCCTTTGATTGACAGCAGCTCAAAGCGAACCTGTAGGCTGTTGTTATGCTGTGTGGATTGTTTATTGATCTGAAATGGTGAATGATGTCAGGAAATGTTGGTGCGGTGTAAAGCCTCCACCCTGGCGAAAACAACTGCCATATTCAGATATAGTAAATAAAACATGTAAGTGGGATTTTATATTTAGAAATGATTGAATGTCTGTTGCCTGTTTTTATGGACTGATGATTCTTTTTCTTATTTCTTTCTTCTTAATCCAGCCCCAATGATTTAGTGCCCTAGAGTAAATTGCAAATTTTGACCTGTTTTATTATTTGTACATCTTTAATTAAACTGGTTATTTCAGGAAGAAGTGTTGTTTTTTTCTTTAACTCTTGTTTATGTCCAGCTAAGCACCTGACCTTAACCCATATGAAATAAGCATTACCATTTTTAAATCTTCTTTTAATTAACGTTGAAACCACTAATGAAGGCAGCATTTCAGGGACAGTGCTGTTAGCCCCACCTCTACAAAGCCTAAAAAATCTGCAAAGTACCTAAATTTAGATAGGAAAATATTTTCCTCAGATTAACAATGGAATAAAAGATTAACCCTCTGAAACCCAGAGGGGGTATGAATCCTTAAAAGATCATCACTAATTCCCCATTATCATAGCAAAAAGAAGAAATCTTGAAGAAAGATTAAGTGGCATAAATAGAAATCTTTCAGTCCTTTGTCTTTATCATAATAACATGTTGATTTGTTAGATTTGTTTTCATACTCTTTATTCAAAAGTTTTAAATCTTTACGTCCATGTTTGTGATAGATAGTTAGAAGTCAGTTGGAAACTGATGATATTTCCCAGGGTTTCAGTCTCCTTTCCATCTGAGACGGAGTGGGACTCTGGTTGGTTGGTTTAACGTCCACTGTTGTGGCTCCAGGGACTTCCTTCCCCTCCTGAACCAGACGCATCACCTCCGCAAAGGAAAGATGCTTCACCTCTGTCTCTGCAGATGTTTCTGTTGTCTGGTTTTTGCTGATTTCCAGGTCTGAAAGTGTGCTCTGGTCCAGCTGTTGGACACCCTGGCTCGCCGATGTCACTTGAGGAGAACCAGTGCTCCACTGCTTGTAGCTGCTCCGGTCTATGGGCTCCACAAACCTGGTGATGACAGACAAGAACTCATTTTCTATGGTATCGTAACATTAGGGTGAGTATGCAAATTGATTAATTGACGCATATCAGTTGTTCTTGTGTCTAAGCTACTGTTGGGTCATTTCATTTCTCACAAAACATATTTTACAAGCTCTTTATATGCAGCAGTGTAACGTAGTTAAGTACATTTATCACCTACTGTGTACTTTTTGAGACACTAGTACTTGAATATTCCCATTTATGTAACTTTATACTTCTACTCCAACATTTGGAGGGAAACCTTGTGCTCCACTTTATTTAGCCAACAGCTTTATTTACTTTTCAGGTCAATATTTTGTATAAAAAGCATGATACATTTAGAGTGATCAGACATTTATTTTAAATTAAACCTCATAACAATATTTTTTCACTTCACTACGATTTAGAGAAATAATTAGGGTCCGAGCCCAGTCGCAGACTGGCGAAGACCCTATTGAAATTGGTCCGTTTATTATTATTATTATTCTGCAAAAATGAACGCGAATAGCGTTGCCACGCATTGTCGAAAACTCACGAAAACGGGAACATAGGTCAATCTCCGGAAAAATTTTGATATTTTAATTTTACTTATTTACGCTTATCAATTAGTAAACCACGTACTATTTAAAAAAAAGTAAAAAAAAATAAATAAATAAAATAAATAAATAAATAAAAAAAAAATAATAATAATAATAATAATAAAATTAAAAAAAAACTCTTAAATATAAAGTAAATGTGCAATAATTATTGATAATTGTTAATTCAATAATACAAACCTGTTATAAAAGAAGAGTTTGAGCTCCAGCAGTTTGTTTTCCTCCCCGCTGCTCTTTAAATCCTTCAGACCGGCCTGAAAGCGCCGATCAGCCTCGAAGTCATAAGAACCAAACCTCAAGAAAACAGCCTCCATCTGACCTCTGAGTTAGATTTCATTTATGGTTCCTCTCATTATAAGCACAAACAGAAACACAGATATCAGAGAGTGATAGCAGAACAGCACTTCCTGTTGTTTTCATTTAGCATCAACAAAATTTGATAAAGAGGGAACACAAATGACAGAAAAAGCTGTTAGCGCCCCCCTCAGGCCTGAGACGGTACTGCAAGGTTATTGGCACAAAGCGGGCTGTGATGGATTTGCCCATTGATTGTATTTCTGTCAACGCTCCTTGAAGTAATATTTTTTTGTTTAAAAGTTTACTGTCCTGTTTTCTTTTGTGTTTTTTTTGCCATGTATTTCACTGTCTGTCTGTTTACTAGTCTGATAGAAACTGGGTTATAATGAACTGAAGTCTCTCCGCTGAGAGGTAACCCACATTGTTGTGTGTGTTTGTGTGTGTAACAGTAGGAGACGAACATGTGTGTGGAGGTGAAACGTGACACCATGTGACTGTGTGACGCCGACCTTGACCACAGTCGGCCGGCTGCCGTCTGCAACAAGCAGGAGATGAAGTGTCTCAGCTGATCGGCTCCAAGAAAATCTGAACTTCCACTGAAACACCATTTAACATCCAGGTATGTTTTATTGTTACAAAACAAAACAGGACATTTTGATGTGCTGTCCGCCGTTATTCACTGACAGAGAAAGTGAAGAGTCAGAGAGAGTGAGGGGAGGATCAGGCTCCTGACAGGAGAGAAAATCTGATCTTATTAACTTCTTAGGAGTTACTTTTTCTTTTTTAGGCATGTGATGTAACCGCCCGCAGCCCCTGATTACTGTAAACACGTTTCTACAGCCTAAATGAAATCAGATTTCTGGCTGAGGTGTGAGTGTGAATCCAAGACATCTATCCACATAAATAGGATCCCAATGCATTCTCTCATTAGATCTTTATTCAGTTAAACTTGAGGTTGTTCTCTACAAAATACTACGAAGATAACATAAAGTTAATTTGCAGTTTACAATAAGAGTGCAAAAACTGTTTTAAATAAACTTTAACATTGTGAATATGAATACAATTTTTTACATTTTTGTGGCTGAAATCAAGATGAGTCATCTGTAAAAGATGAAATTGCACCAGAAGAAAACTTAAGGACAGAGCTAGAAGGTCTACACATCACACATACAGTCTACCAGATCTCCCAGTTCAAACATCCGGCAGCAGAGCAGCGCCTGCTTTTCTCCCTGACACGCTCAGCTGTTCAGTCACAGTTGGAGTCTGCAGCCGCGCTCACTGGAGGCGAGTGTCTGTGTCGGAGGAGTTTGCTCTGCTGTGACGTTTGTCTCTGGGCGGAGCGAGATGGACGGGCGAAGCAGAAGGTCAAAGTGCTGCTGGAGCTGCAGTCATAGTTTCCTTCCTGGACAGAAGAAGAGAAAAAGAGATGAGACAAGGTCAAGTCAATCAGGCTTCACAGCAAAAAAACACTTTTTCTGGAGCTCAGTGTGTCCGTCACTTTCATTTCCATAATCGCAGAATCCTTTGCGAGTAGCATTTTGTCTATAATAATGCCCCTCACTGTATTTCAGACCACCATGTAGCGGTGGAATGTAACTCAATACATTCTCTCAAATACTTAAGTAGAATTTGAGGTATGTGGACTTTACTTGAGTATATCCATTTTATGTTACCTTTTATTTTTACTCCACTGCATTCAGCTGCCAGCATTAGTTACTTATATGGTCAAGAT
>JAOWBC010001714.1:21387957-21398783 GCA_028566105.1 Hypoplectrus providencianus
ATATCCATTTTATGTTACCTTTTATTTTTACTCCACTGCATTCAGCTGCCAGCATTAGTTACTTATATGGTCAAGATTTAACATAAAAACATGATACATTCAAAGTGAATAGACATTTTAACATTATGACGGTATATTAAGTAGTTAAATTAGTTTTCTTTACAATCTTTACAAATGAAAAGCACTACTTACATTAATGCGTTAATACAAAAATCTCATAATATATTTAGACATTATATGTAGACTGAGTGGGGCCATTTTGCATAACGAGAGCTTTTTCTGTGATGCTGACTCTTGTAATTTTATTTGAATATTTTCTCTTAAAAACTGTGAAAACATGAAGACTTTTCTCCACCAACTTGCTGTGATGCCTGACCATCATAAAACCACGAAATATCAGAATTACAGCAATGAAAAACTGAAATAAAGGAAACTATTTAATAAATGTCACAACATTCTTTAACTTAAACAAACAAATATTGTCCTGGCCTTTTCTTGGTTTGCTTTAATAGATCTGCCGTGTGTGTGCAGAGCACCTACTTCTTCTTTTAGACATGAGAACTCAATGAACTTAACAACGGGATTTATCAGTAGATGGCAGCATCTCCTTGTTCTGAGAATCAAAATTTGTGAACTTGCTTGAATAAAAAAATAATCATTATTTTGAATATTGTAAGTACACAACTAAAATAAAATACTGAGCATGAGTCTATTTATTTTATGTGTAAAAGTTGTTTATTCCTCTAAATAACTTGTCTCCTCATTCAATGACTTTTCATTGCAGCATGTGATGATGATATTTGAGTGAAGCAGTATGAGTGGAAAATAATAAAATTTAAATATGTAAAGAAGAATGTTTAAAATGAGCTCTATCAAATTGACACTGATGGTGTTTTTGTTCTCCTTACACACACTGGCTCAGCAGCAGGTGTGTGTCTGGTATCAGACATCTTGCTCTGTGCGCTCACCTCTGTGTGGGCAGAGCTCGGGCTCTGTCGGAGGCTCTGGTTCAGACCTTTCTCCTCCCTCTGGGCCCGGCCCGCCTCCTCCCTCTGCTTCATGAACCGCTGGTTGACGATCCTGGTCACGCTGTCGTTCCTGTGCAGCGGAGCGGCAGGAGGCCTCGTGGGAACCCGCTCCAGGTTCTTCAGAGTGCTCTTGGTCTTCTGCCCTGAGCCTGGAACCGGTTTCTCCCCCCGGCCGCTCACCCTGCGCAGGAACTCTGTCACCATGCCGTACCGGTTGGCTGCTGCGGGTTTGCTGGGAGGCTTGCTGCCGCTCCGGGAGGGGCTGTGGTTCTGTCCAGCAGCGACTCTCTGACTGGTTTGTCGGGTCCAAGCGAGGCCGGTGTGACTGTGGTGGTTCAGGTTCCACAGGGCTCGATCCCGGGATGAAGATGAGGAGGATGAGCTCAGATTGGTGGACGAGGGGGTAAAGGATGCAATAGAAGCAGAGTGCCTCCTGTAGAGGTTAGGTGAGGAGGCGGTGGATCTGGACCTCTCAGCTCTGCCCGATACCCCGTCCAGTGAGGTGGAGATGTGGTTGGATCGGGCTGAGACCAGGGAGGTGCTCAGGACTCTGGATGGGCTGTTCCTCACGGTGACTGCCCCGTCTGTCTGCAGACCAACACTCACCATCTGGGGCTTCATGTGGGTCTGAGTACCTGAGCAGACCACATCCACCCACCGCTGCTGTAATCTCCCACTGGCGGGCGCCGTCTGCCTCCAGCTGGCCGTCATCTCCTTCATGTCGTCGCTGAGGTTGGCAGCTGAGCCCAGACAGAGAGGAGAGAAGGAGGTCGGCGGCGTGCACCAGGGAGAGCCAGAGTTGACAGACTCCCTGTCTGCGACGGGGCTTTGCTTCAGCTGCGCCAGCTGGACTCTGCGAGCTGATGGGGGGCTGTAGTAGATGCGGAAGGCCGACTTCTCCGGGGCAGTGTGGCTTCTCTCCATGGACATCTGCTCAAAGTCGAGATCAGGGAAGCTAAGCGGCATGATTAGATGGTCCCACGTCTTAACGGGGTCCTCTCGGTCCAGCTGGGAAGCCTCCTGGCTCAGATAGCACCAGTTCTTCCTCTTACAGCCGTGTGAAGAAAACTGTCGGCGAAGTCTTTTCACTGTCGAGCTGCACATTCTGTGGAAACAGACGGTTAATTATGACCTCAGTGGCAACAGGAACAAGATGGATAAGAAGGAAATGCCTGAACAACACTCACCTGTCAGCCTCATTGTGACAGACACACTGACAAAGAAGAAAGAGAGGAAAACGTTAGCTACATTGTGAAGATGATCCTGCTGAAGAAAACACGTAATTAAAAGAAAAGTGTGTATTTCACTGAACTTATATTTTGCAGTGATCTAAAATCTGATGCAGAAATCACATAGGCTGATTCAGAGTCGTCTCCATGGAGATTCTGACTTGTAGATTGGCCAAATAAAATACATAATTTCATTGGCTTTCTTTTGAATCTTGTAGAAGTGTGCCATTTATTTCTGAGGATGGTCATGGTCAACAGTGGAAATGGAGGCAGGGTACACAACGTAGCAAACATGTTAATATGTATTTAAAAGCAAGTACACCTGTGTCTTTACTCTTATTTTATCATTGCATATTAAATTTGCCCCGAGAAAAAGGATTACTGTCTAGCCAGTGGAATAAGGAGAAGAAAACAGCCATTAAAGAAATAAATCCAACCCTTCAAAGCAGATCTTGAGTCCTGCTGTGCAAAGGACAGCAGTTCAGTGGCAGCAAGTCAAATGTTAGATTACATTTCCTATCTGAAATGCATTAAAACATCCTGTTTGCTTCAGGTGGAAACGTGAAGGAGCCATATGTTCAGTAGACTCATGCCCCAGGTCTGGACCATCAGTTGTGTGTTTTCATGCAGCAGATTTGAACATGCCTGTCCTGTTTGGCTGCAGCCCCCGCAAGAGATTAGCCTAAATACTCTGGCATGAGTCTTTTTCATGATGCCTGTTGAGTGTCAGGAGGACGTACGGCCAGGGAGACGGATCATCAGCAGGACTTCCCGCTGCAGCGCACAGCCGCACACACAGCAGGAGAGACACACGCCTGATGGGTAAACAGCGTCCTTACCTCAGCTGCCCGGCCCTGCACGTCCCGAGCTTCACTGTCCTGTTCGATCTGCTCATCCCGAAGCTTTGCAACGACGTCTTTCAGCAGGTCCTGCAGCACAGACAGGCTTTTGTCCTTTACCTGAAGAAAAAAAAAGTATATTCACAGGGTTATTATCTCCTACAGGATACATATTTGTACATCTTATGCCTTATTGTTTCCTATTTGCTTAAAACGTTAATGTAATTAATGTACAGCTGTCCACACAGAGTCACCTGTAATGTTTATATTTCTGATTTACCACATATAAAAAAATAATAATAATAAAATAAATCTCAGAATCTCTTCCTGTTGCATACCACAATGTCTTCCAAGCATTGATTTAAAGATTCATAGTTGTGCTTAACCATTATGTTTTTAGGAATATGTTTTAAAGATGCTTGATTTTCATAATCTGTTGCTTCATTCAACAATCACTCATGTAAACCAAAAATGATTATTTTAAATCAAATCATCCATTCATCATATTTTCTTGTTGAGTGTCTCACACTAGATGCAGCGTTTTTCTGTCTGCTTCATGACGTCATGATGGCGAGAATGTGTGTGGGGTCCTCTGACCTCTGACACTGTGCAGCATGTCGAAAGTAGCGAGATATGAAGCTGCTCAGAGGCTACTGGAGAGCATCGGATATACCAATTTAAAAAGAACCTTGTAAATGACCAGTGCTGGAGGTTTCCATTGTAAAAAGTGCAGTATTACCTAATTCTGACTGAATGAAGACAAAACTACATATCCCAACAACCCAGACTGTAACCTGTATCATTGCATGCATGCACAGTTTTTGGTATGCATTTTGAGATAACCAGCTGTTAATCTTTTTTTTGCTATAATAACATTTTGTTGAAGCAGCCACTGCGAAATCTTTGCTGTCACTGCAAAAACTAGAAGGAGGGGGAGAGATGATGATTAGGGCTCTGAGATTCTGGGGGTTGAATTTTACTGCACAAACAACTTGATTTTTACCTCTTTTTCCTCCGGTCCGGCTCCTTTTACTTGACACCACTGATGCAGGATCCAAAGGATCTGCAAGGACAGTCTCATTTTTGGGTCCCTGCAGCTGTTGTTGAGGTCCATTTGGAGGGATTTCATCTGTTTTTCTCTCTCTTTCAGCTCTGCAGTGCCGAGGTCTCTTACACACTCCTGCTTTTTAAGATCTTTACAAGAGAAAGTGCAGGAAGACTTGTGACCTGAGAGATTTCCTAAATCTTCTCCTGTCAGAAGCTTCTCCACCCTCCCAATGAAAGCCTGCAGCATGGCCTGCAGAAGCTCCAACGCCTCACTCAAAGGGCCTGCCGGGAGACTCTTATGTGCCTTGCCATTCAGGTCCACCTCTGTGGGAGAGGTTAGTGTGGTAGATGAGCGGTGGCCATTTCTTGTCTGCGTCGTCAGGAGCTGGATGGCTGAACTCAAGATGCAGGAATGATCTCTGAGAGCTACCAGAGTTTCAAAGTCTTTCATAGTCATTCCTTTGAGGGCTCTGTCTAGTTTTCTGTTGTTATCACACTCATGAGTTTCTGAAGGGTCCCACTCGCCGCCCACAGGACCCTCTCGTGTGGTATGACAAGCGGTTATCATCCCGTCAGCCTGTGATGAAATCTCAGCATCACTGTGACCTTTCTCTGCGTCCTCATCATGACCCTTCTCATGCATTGTGCGTCCGTGCTTTAGACTTCCCTCTCTGTCCTTCACCGCTGTAGAAGCTGACAGGTTTTCCTCCAACACTTCCCGATTCTCTTCTTCTTCCTCTTCGTTGCCTCCTCTTCCCATTTTCTCTCTCAGGTCGCTCATTTCTGCTCGCAGTCCCCGGTTCTCCACCTCCAGTTCCACGATGCGCCGGCTCAGGAGTGTGGCCTCCTCTTCCACCAGCTTCAGGTGAACTTTGACCTCTGCCTCTCGGGCGTGGGCCGAGTTTTGTTTGCCTTCAGGCGATTGGGTGGCGTCTACGTCGCCATAGGCTGAGCGGTACTTGGCCAGCTCTTCGCGCATGCTCTCGCTGTCAGACACTAACTTTGTGAGCTTCTTGCACATGAGAGCTGATTCCTCTTTGGCAAAGTGGAGTTGGCACCTGAGATCAGCGCTGTCATCCTATGGGAGAACACACAATGAGCATCTTCCTGACGATGTTTGAATTTAGACTTGCCTTATAGAGAAACACACCTCAATCTGCTGGGAGAGCCTCTTCTCAGCTCTGCTGGCTGTTGATCGGATGCTTTTCTTCTTCAGCGTGCTCTGAGGGATAAAAACATGGCAAAGATGCTCATTAAAGGTGCCGTGCATGCCAAGACAGAGACATTCAACTTTAAAAAACCCTTCTGAATTATTTTGCATGCCTCAATTATTTAGTATGCTCTTTTCAATTAAAACATATTTAAAAAAAATAAAATAAAATAATGAGACCAGCATTACAGTCAGCTTCTCCCAGTTAGGATTTCTCCAGCAGGTTTTTTAGGAACTGAAACTCTCCTCCTCCCCAAAACATGGACAACATGATTTAAACTGATAAATACACCGAATAAAGCTGTTTCATGTTAAAATCGTTGTTGCTCTGATGCTGTTAGACTGTTGGTAGATCACGGTGGGGCTTAGACAGCACTCTGATAATGGAAGATGTCTGATCACTAAAATACTTAATCTGGGTAAAATTCTTCCAGAGAAACTATTCAGATCCCTCACTTCAGTAAAAACACTAGAACTCCTCTGATAAATAACCCCACTACAACTAAACGACCTGCTTTCGAAACAAAATTTTAAGTACCAGCATCAAAATGTACTTAAATTATCAAAAGTAAAAGTGAAAAAGTACTCAGTGATGAATTTATGTAAGCAGAATATAAATTTTGTAAAGGAATAGTTTATTTGAACGACTTAATATACCATAATGGGGTTTAATTGAATAATTTTCTCAATACTTTAAATGTATTTTGTTTTTTTATGTTAAATTTTGTTCTGAAAAGTAACTAAAGCCTTCAACTTTAAAAAAATAAAATAAATAATACTACTTAAGTATCTCTAAATTGTGCTTTAGTACAGTACATAAGTAAATCTACTTTGTTACATTGTACCATTGCCAGCGCCTTTAAAGCTCATTAATTAAAATCCTAAATCTTGTTTGTGTGTTTCATTAATTGAGGGCTTTTATAAGGACGTATGAGGGACTCCGTCTTGCTCCTGTGCAGGGTCTATTTAAGCAAAATGTTTTGTAAAGTTTATCCAAAGGAGGTTTTGTTATAGGGTTTTAAAAGGTGCTGGTCGCAGCCTCGGACAGAGCTCGACATGCTGTTGAGCGAACCCCTGATATGTAGACTAAACATTATGTGAAACAATGAGTGTAATTATTTACACTGGAAGGGATTTATGAGTGTATTTTCAGCAGTGCGACTTAGCTATTCACACTATTTCATATTGTATGTTTATTTATAGGTCAGTTATGGAAATGTAATCAACTTTTTTTGCATGCTCCCTGCGTCATTTCATGATTTAAAGTGTTCATCATGCTGCTGTGCTTCTTCCACAGTTCCCTGAAACGCAGTAACTGTCCACAGTGTGATTTGATCTGGATTTTTCTGCCCTTCTCTACATGAGTGAGTTTATTTGTAAGTCTGAGCATGAGAGGAATGTAAGCTTCTGTCTGGCAGTATTGTCTCGCTCCTCGGCACCAGACAGGATGTCACAGTGTTAATAATAGTCATCTTCTGCAGGCTGGAGGAGGAGAAGGACACAGTGTTGTCAGTTTAAGGTCAGTGAACCTAAAATGTGATAAAAAGTAAACATGCATGATGGACATGTAAGTTTTGCATGTCTTGAACTGAAAATATGCTATAAACTGTGTTGCACGTCAAAATAAAAGTGCAGCTTTAGTCTTCATTTCTGATTTTGTAAGCTAGAATGTGACCTGATGGTATTAAATTACCATTCAGCGTCCCACAAACAGGGTCACAGACAGTCCAGTTGTAGTGTGAGTCTCTGAAATGTTCATCCTCCTTCACATCCATCTACACTCTGTTTTTGTGCCCCTAGATTAGGTAATCTAAGTGGATTTCCCTGTTGGGATCAAAGGGACTAGCAGCTGCCTCCCATGACTGGGCCAGACTGAGTTCATGCCAAAGCGCCGAATCCTGGATTAAAGCGAACACGTGTCGCTGACGAGCTCGCAGGAGCCATCGAGGCAGGAGAATAAGAAGGTGGACTGGATACTCGGCCTCTGTGTGGGTGTGGTGGCCCCCGTTTGATGGAAGCATGTGCAGGGACGGCTGTAGGTCAGTGTGACGGCACACAAACACCAATTTGAATGCCATAATGCACACTGATCCAGATTTAGCCAGGCTTAATAGGAGCAAAAGAGAGAAAGCGAGTCTATTTTTGTAATCTCTCTCTCCCTTCTCTGTGTGGGGACATCAGCTGTGCCTTCAGTTCAGGACTCAGCATACCAGGCTGCTTCACCCCGCACAGGCACCAGGCAGCTGCCGGCCGGCCCTGCCCTCCTCTCATATCATTGATCTGCACCCGGGTCATGTGTCACCTGACTGCAGGCTGACTGAGGGATGAGGGGGACAACTGGCCCGGATGGGTGCAGCTGTGCAAAGGGAGGAATCCTGTGCAGGGATGGAGGCTGGTGAAGGGGGTCGGCGGCAGCAGCTTGTGTTTCTGTCAAGATTTAAGCTGAATATCTTGACCTAGTATTCAGATTTATTTAAGATCCCCCGCAGATATCATGGGTGGAAGAAGAATTCTGATCCCTGACTTCACTAAAAGAACAAATACCACGCTGTGAAATGACTCGTCTGCAAGTAAAAGTCCTGAATTAGAAGCTTACTGAAGTAAAAGCAAAAAAGTACCATCAAAATGTAATTAAAGTATGAACTTAAAAGTGCTCAATATGTAGAATGTAATATTATATATATGATTGTAATATAATTACTGACGCTTTTATGTAAGCAGAGTATTAATTTCTTGATCACTTTAACTACCCAATATAATGTTATGTGGTAAAATGAACGAAATATGTAATCACTTTAAAATCAATCATGTTTTCATGCTAACTCTCATGTTAAACCATATGCAGACTTAAAATTACAATATTTATCTCTAGAATAATGTAATGTTAAAAAAAATAAATACCTCAAAACTGCACCTGAGTTAAGTAATCGAGTAAATGTAAATGGCATTCTACCACTGCCGGATATGAAGATATTCAATTAAACAGCAAGTTCATTTTTTGACTGTTGGGGTGTTTTAATGTTTCACCTCTCGGTTCTTCTCCACCTCCGCCTGTAGCACCTGCTTGGCCACTTCCAGTTCTTGTGTCTTTTCACGCAGCGCCTCGTTCTCCCACTCCAGCTGCGTGTTCTTCTTCTGCACCGCCTCCAGCTCGTTGTAGAGCCGCAGGGACACACTCTTTGCAACCTGTGAACAAAGCCGACAAAAGGCTCGAGTGTCTACAGTCATGGACGCATTATGAGACCATGAGAACAGACACACAGCAGGGCCCACACCCTCCTGCAATACAGCGAGACAGAAGATTCAAAGAGTCGCCATTACGTGTCTCATTGCTTGAGTTTCTGTGTTTTATCTTTTAGATCTCTTTATGATAATTTTATCTCATTTTGTTAATCTTGCTCTTCTTTTAGTTGTTTAATTCTCTTTTTGATATATTGAGCCTATTTCTGTTCATTTCGCTTCCCTTTTCTGTCCCTTTGTGACTCTTTTTGGTCATTTTGCATCACTTTCTCATAGTTTTTTTGCAGTAGCTTTGTACCTCACTTTTCATTGTGTATAGTGTATATAGTTTTACATCTTATTTTTTTCAGCAATATTTTAATTTCAGTTTCAAATTTTAACACTTAAACACACATAGCGCCTTTACATTCGCATATCTTCATTTGACTTCCATACATGTAGATCACAGCGTTTACTTAGAGACAGAAATAAAACAAAACAGAACATAACACTTAGAACAGAAATGCTCCTCCTGGTGAAGAAAATGCTAATCTATATGCAATTTAAACTCACATATGTCATCCACTTCTCCGTCTCCATAGCATAAAGCAAGCTGAGGTGTATAAATGCACTTACTCCTACTAGTTTTACATGTTGTTTTGCTTCTCATTTTGCAGCCCTTTTTGTGTCTCTCTATGGTGGTTTTTCACATATTTGAAGTAGATTTGCATCTCTCTGTTCATTTTATGCCTTTCTAGTCACTTTGTGTCTCTTGGTGGTCATTTTCCATCTCCTTTTGTCTTGTTTTATGTCTCATTTTGCACCTCTTTGCACTAATTGAATCAGACAGACACTTCAAACAGGCTCTGGATGCTCTGGATCGCTGACTCTAAGTCCTGAAAAGAAATCTTTGGCCTTGATTTCAACTCCTTCCCAGACTTGTAAAAGAGACTTCACAGAAAGGCTTGTGACAGGAATTCACAGTATGAGTGTGTGAGGGTGTGATGGAGTAAGTGTGTGTGGGGTGAGACTGTTGGGAACACACACGCCGGCTCTGGCTGCCATTTAACAGCAGAGTGTTGGACCTGCTGTGGTTCTGATACAGATGACTGTGCTTTTTATGTTTCCTACTGATGGAGAACAGCTCACCACATAATTACACCGTGGAATGACAAAAATATAAACAGGATGTATGATGAAGACTTTTCAAACTAATGAAATTTTTGTGGTCCTGACGAACAGCAGGAAGTGTTTTACAGTCGTGAGTCATGCTGCTGTCAACTGATTACAGTCCTTCAGTGTGTTCGAGCAAAAGCTTTGCTGGAAACCAGAAACAATCACTTTGATGATGCCAACTGGAAAAGCAGTGATTCAGTCAAACGCCAATTTAGAGGAATTTACTGTTTGTTGGCGGTGAGCGAGTTTTAACAAGGACACATGATCACGAAGGAGCGGGAGGAGCTGGAATGACTCCTGACCTTTATGTCGTGCTCCAAACTGCGGACCAGCTCCCCGTCCACCTGCCCCGTCTGAGCCACCCGGATGCTGCGGCGCTCGGCCTTGCGGAGGCGGTACTGCAGGATGCGACAGGTCTTGTTGGACTGCTCCAGCTGCAGCCGCAGCTCCTGCAGCTGGAAAACCTCCTCCTCCTGGAACATGTCGCGCATCTCCAGCATCTCGCAGCGAAGCTCCTCCACCTCATCCTGCAAGAGACAGCACAGAAATACCAAATCTTTCATTTTGCTTGTAATTTTAGAGCCATGTATGATGTAATCAGTGGTGGAAGAAATCTTCAGATCCCTTATTTAAGTAAATTATTAATAACATAACATGAAATTACACCACTACAAGTACTTAAGAAGAACAAAAGAAACATTATTGTGTGACTGTAAGGAAGTGCAGCATGTCAGACAGACAGATCTGAAGCACTGCACTAATCAAGCAGTCCACATCATCGCCAGCTGTAGAATATAGGATCCAGTATTTAGGGGCATATTATTAAAATTTCTCACCAGTGTTGCTACTTTTTTGGAATTATTATTATTTTTTATTTATTTTACAACCCACAATTTCAAGACAGAACAACCCAACCTATGTAATAAATAATATTTCAATAATAGAATAATGCTGATTAATAAATAAAAATATTTAATAATACTGATAATTTACAGTAAATATCTGTATTAAAAATGTGTATTTGTAAAATAACCAAAAATTAATATGGCGGTGTTTGACAACATCTGCCATTCCTGTT
>JAOWBC010001714.1:21410613-21429902 GCA_028566105.1 Hypoplectrus providencianus
GTGTGTGTGTGTGTGTGTGTGTGTGTGTGTGTGTGTGTGTGTGTGTGTGTGTGTGTGTGTGCGCGTGTGTGTGTGTGCGCGTGTGTGTGTGTGCGCGTGTGTGTGTGTGCGTGTGTGTTTGTGTGTGCGTGCGTGTGTGTTTGTGTGTGCGTGCGTGCGTGTGTGTGACCATGCTGCTGCTGCAGGACACAAAGCTCTGACTTCTAGAGGATATATTCTCAGTTTTAGTTCAGGTATTCAGCCGTAACCTTAACTGTAGACCTACCAAACACACACACTTTTGCATTCAAATATCAGGGGCTAAATAAACGCATCCGCTACTTTTTATAGTTAACCTGTTTGTATATTAGATGTGTATTTTAGTTAGCTGTAAACATCCCTAAAAGGTCACATGTGTGATACATTTTCTGTGAATAGAGACTTACAATAGAGATGAAAGCTGCTTATAACCATGTTTACCATCACAGAAAACATATTGTTGGTACATTACATTGTTGTCCGCTGTAACATAGATAATGTGTATAATGATTGGTGAATGCATGCATCACCAATATGATTATTTACACAATGTTAAAGCCATAGAAACCCTTTCTGCACTAATAATACTATAAATGGATTCACAGAAAAGTTAAAGTAAAAGGAAATGGAGCACTGAGCTTTTCAAAGTCAAACACTAAACATCATGTTGACAAGATTTTCTGAGCCATACAGACAAAACAATGTAACAATGGATTTTGTAACTCCTATTATTATTTTTTGTCTTACTTTCAACAAACTACCCATTAACAGGAAGTACAAGGATGCAACTGAGACAGTTAGATAGTTAGTCGTGTTCTATTTATAGATTTTCTTTTTAATTTTTGGGGGGTAAATTATCACCATTGAAAAGTTTGCATAATTAGTTTCTGTTTACCAAATACCCATAAAATGTCCAGCCAACAATCACTGGAAGATGCGTGTACTTGATACGTTACTTGATTTGAGACCTTGTCCAAAATGTAAATGAAACAGAATGCAGTTATTTGCCAGTTAAAATGTAAAGACACTAAACTCTTAAGTGTAGAGTTAGACCAAGAAAAACTGCAACTGTACATTTAATTACATTTGAATTATTATTGAGTTTGAACAGAAACTGTAAATTCACCCTGAATTTCATTGGCTGTTTCCTAAAATCGCCCTGAGAGTGATTTAAACTTGTCAATCGCCTCTGTTGTCATCGTCGTGTTTGTTGTGTGGACTCCACCATCAACTTGAGTTCAAACTGATTTATTTATGGTGATCTTTGTAGTCATGGTTCTTGGTGTGGATCACAGCCCTCAAGTCACGCTGAATCTAAAAATACGCGCTAATATTTTTTGCTTGACTCAGAAGGAAGAAGCAGAAGGAATTTTGAAGCAGATTGCAGCTCACGGCACTCCCTGCAGAGGCACAGTTTAAAAACCTCTTGTTTAAAGAGAAATCTGTGTCCTACTGATTCATTAAAGGTCTTTGTAACGCTGACTGGTTCCAGTTTCCACTTTGATGCCCTGAGACATTTTTTCCATCAGTGAAAGCCGTGTTTTCAGTCACAGCAGCAGCAAAAAACGACAGGACACTGTAGCTTCATGAACCTATGCAAACTGATCCATCCACCTGCCCTCTGAAATGTGAAAATTAGAAATAAAAAACTCTCTTGGGTTTGTAGCCAAAGTGTGCTTAGACACTACAGAGGCAGCAGATAATGAATGAGTGTGCTGATGATATAAAGCTTACATACAGTGGATGTTAGATGGTATATAGATGTTCACTAACACTGCATGAACTGCACACTGTCCAACGCACATATTGTACAGTGAAATTATATTCTCCATCATGTCTCTCCCCACCCAGCTGCTCTCGACTTTACTCTGAATTCAAAGCACTTTGTGACGCCTGCAGACACTCAAAGCTGCAGGTTCCCTCTGATTGTTCTTCTATCTCACACTCTTAACCTTCTAGCATCTGTTTGAAAATGTTTACATTGTTGTTCATTGTTTTTTCCTCCTCATACTGTTATCCATACACAACCATATGCACTCATGGCATATTTGAGAAATAAATTATGGACTATTAAAACTACCGGCCTGTCATTGCTTAAACATTAACCCTTAAAAAGCATCTTATAATATGTTGACCTGAAAGACCAAGATTTCCTCACAATATACAGAGGACTTCTGTAGCATCTAGTTATATATCTATATAAATATGAATATAAATATACATAGAATGATATTTTAATGTAAGTATCACTTAAGTGTTATAGTTAGTTAGGGGAGGATAATTTTACTCACATTATATACTATTTTATTTGTTGAAGATATTTTGTAGTCAATAACTGAATCTGCAAAAATTCAAATAGACACAAGAATACAATAATTACAAAATAATTCTGAGGCACATTACTTGAGTATTTTTATTTCTCCTTTTTGACTCCAGTCCTTTTTAATGATAGTTTTTGTGAATACAAATAGTTTCAACAAATAGAATACAATATATTGTAAGTAAAATTATCCTTTTTACCACACAACAATAAAGTGATATGAATCTATAATCCAGTAATAATTTATATACTGAATGAAAGGGGCCATTCATAAACTAAATCTCTACAATAACTTCTATACTTATATACTGTAGTGAAAAAAGGGGCACTATTTGTAGGGAAGTAGAAGTATTGGATAAGAGAAAATGGAAGTACTCAAGTCAAGTACAATTATATATAATAAACAACAATTTATATATAAAGTACAGTTTGTGACAAATGTACATTAAGCTTTTGGTTTGTAGTTATGTTCAGTGTCTCAAATGCAGAGACTGAATTTCCCCATTGTGGACCGTTAAGGGAATCTCAATCATAAAAAATCTTAACTGAGAAACCAAAAATCAGGGTGGTCTTTATTGTCATTATAAATATATAACTATACACAATATTGTACTGTGTATAAAAGATATAACTTTAAAGAGATTTTCAAAACTAAAACACAATAAAAGGTAATACAAGTTTATTAACAATATATAAAGCCAATAGTACAACTTTTTAACGTTATGTCATAATAGACAGATATTCTATTCTCGTTATAATTCATTTGTGTTGTGTCATCTCTACCGAACATGCGCAGAAGATTTAAAGCCCTCATTATTGACACAAAATTCACCCAATCACAGCGAAGCACTGGCACCCTCCAGCCAATCACAACTATCTTCTGAGCGTAAGATCGTTGTCCGGCAGAACGATATTTCAGTGACTACATGTAAGTATAAACATCTTATTTTCTTGATATATTTTTGAATAAGAAACAAAAATCAGGTGCGTGTTTGTTCTGCGTGTGTGAATTGAAAAGCTGCAGTTTCGTCGTCATTACGTCCAGCTGAAAACAGGCGGCTAGCTGCAGGATGCACAGTCATCTGTGGCTACTGTGACTGGGAACACTGGGACTAGCTTTGTTCCAGTCCTGGGTCCGGTTTCTACATCTTCCTCTTTATGATCTTATCTGGTCAATTTAATATATTTCGTTTACGAGATTCTTATACTCCCCTGAAAGAAAATAATACCACACGATATGTCAAATTTAAAATGCTAATAGGCTAGAAAATGTCCAGAATGGTTGTGCAGGAAATTATTTTAAATTAACTTAAATTAATCTGCTGATTTAAATTTAATTAGGATTAACATTAGTGGAGTGACACAGCAGAAAAAGACAACCTCATACCTCCTGCAGTTTTATATTACAGAGCACTGATTGTAAAACGGATATAATGTACATATTCATTTTTCTTGATTCTGTGGCATTTTATTTTAAATGTTTATGCTTTTTTTTTTAAATTAACAAATCTTAAAAAAAAAAAAAAACAATACTGAATTTATACTAGTTTAATATGTAATATGAATAGCTGATTAATATCAGAGAATAGAGATGTGTCCATCCCTGTTTGTCAGAGTCCAAGGTGATGTTATTCAGTATTTTTTTCAGATTAAGCCTGTAAGATGTTTAAGTTTTACATGATGCAGTAAATTTTCATATTTGCGACATTGAAACCACATCTTTTGCATAACAAAAGTAATTCAACAACTAATTATTAAGAGTTTTGCTTTCATTCAACTAACTGATGAGTTGACAAATCTTCACATAAATTAAACAACATTGTAACATCCAAATACAACATATCTTAAATAAATGGAGATATGTATGAATAGAAAAAATACAAATATAGATAAGATATTGCATGCATTATTTGTTTATGAGAATGTTCTTGAAGTCTTCCTCCTGTCTGTCCTCCCTGCAGCAGTCTGTCCTCTTCATCATGGCCTCTGGAGCTTTGTTCCCCAGCATGGTGTCTGGGTCCCGTGGCTCCTCCAGCAAGTACCTGGTGGAGTTTCGGGCCGGTAAGATGACCATGAAGGGCAGCACGGTCACCCCTGACAAGCGCAAAGGGCAGGTCTACATACAGCAGACCGACGACTCGCTCATCCACTTCTGCTGGAAAGATCGAACGACCGGGAACGTGGATGACGTAGGTGATACAGTCTGCAGATAATTCAGGCTCCACCTGTGTCACCTCACTTTTTAATATTCTTTTTTTCATGTCCTGATTTAGGACCTAATCATCTTCCCTGATGACTGCGAGTTCAAACGGGTGAACCAGTGCACCACTGGACGAGTCTATGTTCTGAAGTTCAAAGCTGGCTCCAAAAGACTCTTCTTCTGGATGCAGGTATGGAAAAACTTCTCTGTACTCATGGAGCTTTCACTTGTTAAAAGACACAATAATAAAGCTAAAAAGGTTTTTCAATTAAAAAAAGACCGTTCAGCAAGTAGGATAAGTCTGGTTAATTTCTATGTGTTTCTTTTTTTTGTATAGTTAATGTTTTGATTGACTTTTACTATTTTATCAGAAAAGTAGCAACGTAGATTTAACATAAACTCAATGTCACTGAAGTTCCCAAAAAATAACCCTAATCATAATAACTCTCTTGATTGTTTGGTTTGTCTATAAAACATCAGAAAATAGTGAAACATCCATCCCAGTTACTCAAAGTCAAAGGTGATGTCTTTAAATGTTTTTTCAGTCCAGTAACTAGAGAAATTCTGTTTAATATGAATTGAAACAGAGAATAGCTGGAAATTTCCACATTTGCTAGGCTAAAACAGCATCTTCTGTCATTTTTGTATAAATAACTAAATTAACAATTAGTTATAAATATAGATTGTGTTTTTTCTGTCAATCAACTCATCAATAAGTCAATTAAATGCTGCAGCTCCACTAAATAGTGTATGTTGTAGTATTGTGTATGTTGCCAAAATTATTGTGTATGTAGCCAAAGCCGGATGTATGAAACTTAAAGTTAAAATAAGAATTGTCTGTTATTTGAACATTTCAGAGATTTTCTTATATAAGTCAAACAAATATCATGTCATTGCTTCTAAATAAACGTGTAAACAGTTCTTCACCAGGTTGCCAGTCACTGTTGGCCAGATGAAACCTCTGCTTTGTTTTTTCTGTCGTCAGGAGCCAAAGACGGACAAGGATGAGGAGCACTGCCGCAAAGTGAACGAGTATCTCAACAACCCCCCGATGCCTGGCGCCCTGGGCAGCGGCGGCAGCGGAGGCCACGACCTTTCTGCTCTGGGAGGTAACGATTGTTTTTCTGTAATATGCAAAGTAAACTGAAACATCACTATCAGAAAAATTACTCTGATGTCACCTTTTTTGTCTCATGAAAAGGGGAAGGTGGTCTGCAAAGCCTTCTGGGTAACATGAGCCACAACCAGCTGATGCAGCTGATTGGACCAACTGGACTGGGCGGGATAGGTACGTACCAACACATTAATCAGATAAAAGAGGGGAAAATCTTTCAGGTTCGTACTCTGAGATTTCTTTATGTGTAACTTTATGTAACATGTGTAACAGGCGGTCTCGGGGCTTTGGCTGGTCCTGGATTGGCCAACCTCCTTGGCAGCAGCAGCAGCAGCGTTCCTGCAGCCAGTAACTCCTCAACAAGGTATCTTGTTCCTGTTAAATGTTTAAAAAAAAAAAAAAAAAAAAAAGTTTACTTTCTGCCTACTTGGTAGTTTGTTGGCATCGTTGTTGCTGCTGGTTAACAAATTACAGATGCACGATGTAAAGAAATCAGATTGTCTGGAAGCTGAGGAGCAGGACAGAATCAGATGTCTATTATCAACAGTAGGTTTTAGTGTCCATACATCAAACTGAAAGATCAATTTATTCTGTATTTGGAAAAATTATGAACTTAAAGGTTTAATATTGACTTTCATTTATTGAATTTCTGATAAAATGGTTTGTTTTAGGACAATATATGAAGCGGTTCCACTGTTATCTCTTGGCTTAAATATCGACTAATTAGAATTTTGGGGTTGAAAACTGTGAAAGTCACTTCTAGTCCAAAATTCAAATGTATTCACTTTACTGTCATATAAAACAAATTTAATCTGCATATCCATGTGTTATTTTTATTACTTGAATAGTTATCCAGTTGCATAATAACTGATCTATGATCATCTATTCTATGATCTCTCAGTTTTGCACACACACATTTGCTTTAAAGTTTGGTACAAAGAATGGACACGTGAAGAGGAAATGAAAAGTAAACACAAAGAATTGCAGAATTTGCAGAAATATAGAACAAGGGCGCTGTACAGCATTTCACAATATGAAGTATTAATCACAATTTACAGGGATATAGCCACAAAAATCTGTGTTTATGTCATGCAAAGGTACATCTGCATGACAACAATAAATAGGAATGTGTTGGAGGTTTGTTTTATTAACTGCTCGGTGATGTTTCTCTTTCTCCTCTCAGTCCGTCCACTGCCGTCACCCCAACCTCCACCTCTGCTGCCAGCCGGCTCGGCTCCACCCAGGTGCCCACCACGCCAATTACTCCCTCAGCCACCTCAGCTGCCTCCCCCACAGCCACCACCCCTTCCACCCCTGCTGTGTCGTCCGCAGCAGCGGCGGCGGCGGCGGCAGCGGGGGCAGCCAACCCCACGCAGCCCATCCAACTGCGGGACCTGCAGAGCATCCTGGCCACCATGAACGTGCCCGCCAGCGGACAGGGAGGTGAGGAACCGACGCTCCTAAGCTGCGATTAGACAAAACTTAAATAACCACCGCAGGGAAAATACATAATTTGGCCTAATTAGTTAAATTTCACAAGAAATTATGCAGCAAATAATTAGCATTGTGATTGCAACAGTCTGTAATACTGTGTCATTTAACACGAAACAGTTAATTTGTTGCAAACACTGCAGTCTGTCGCTGTTTGATTTAATTTCACTGCGCTGCACTTCATTATGCTCATTCTCCATCTTGGATACTATTTATCACCCTCAACACAGATTAACACTTAAAACTAGAGAACAGAGAATAGCCAAGGAGAAAGAGAGGTAAAATAAAGGGCGCTAAAGGCTGAAATAATATATCATACGGAGAATTATCACCTGAATTCCCAAAACAAGTTAGTTTATAAACCCACTATGACCTAAGAAAAAAAAATTACCCATTAAAACAAGCATTGTTTCAAAACCTGTGGGTTGTCTGAAAAACTGCAAAGAATGTCAGCATTTCCTAAATAATTTATTTCCCAGCCCGTAGCTGATAGAAGCATGAAATAAAAACCATGTGAGAGCTTAAATTCCTGGCTGGCTTAGCTCTCAATTTCTCTTTACAGACCTCCAGAGGAGGGGCAGGTGAGGCTCTGCAGTTTCCATCTGAGCGTTAACCTTGTTTTTTAAACATCAATAAACAACAGCGAAAATGAAAAATATGTAACACTGTGTGGCTCAGCAAGAAAACAGTGCCAGACATACTGTCAATAAAACAAACTGTCAGAAGTGCAATATCTACATCACATCATCCTACTGTAAGTGCAGATGTCCCCTAGCGGCTCTGTAGGCACATTATAGTCTGGGTCATCTGGTCTAAATGGGATACAGCTCCATTACATGAGAGCTCAGACTTTCTGCTGAGGTTGAGGACACTAAAGGCCGCGTCTGAGGTCAGGTAAAACATAAAATAAACTCCTGCTCATCAGTGTATAATTCAGATAGTGTATAAATCAGATAGATAAAGATTAATGCCTACAAAGTTTCAAACATGAAGAAGTATTTGAACTAGGCTGAAAGGGTGGTGATTGTTAAATCTGAGGTAAAAAAATGTGGATATTTTTCGTGTAACCAGTGATGTTTGTGACCTGCAGTGGACCTCGCCAGCGTCCTCACGCCTGAGATCATGGCGCCCATCCTCGTCAACCCTGAGGTGCAGCAGAGGTTGATGCCTTACCTGCCATCCGGAGAGTCCCTGCCTCAGAGCACGGAGGAGCTCCACAACACGCTCAGTTCGCCTCAGTTTCAGCAGGTCAAGTATAAAGATTATATATAGATTCACTGCAAAAATGTTGTTTTCCTGTCCCTTAATTAACCATTTCACCCCAGACTGGTATTTGATAAGTATATTGTATTGTGTACAATGTTATTTTTATCAATGATTTATTTAATTATAACTGCACGTAAGACATTTTGCCCACTTCTGACCATAATTGTAGCAATCCATTAAAGTGTAAAAAGAGCAAAAAAAAACAAAAACATCCTGGGGTTCAGAGGGTTAAGGTTAAAGAACCTTATTGCTGCCTGTTTATCTGACACAGGAAGCTTTAGTTTGACTTTCAGTATTTTTCTATCCTTGGATAGTATGTGATGTGAAATACTGCAGTATATTTTCCTTTTAGCAGAATTCGGATTCTATTAAGTCTTTTGTTGGTTCTTAGCATGTTGTTGTATGTCCTTATTCCTGGTATTTACTGTTTCTCTGCAGGCTATGAGCATGTTCAGCAGCGCCCTGGCATCGGGGCAGTTGGGGCCTCTGATGAACCAGTTTGGGTTGCCTGCAGAGGCTGTGGACGCTGCCAACAAAGGAGGTCAGTGTTTATCCCACATCAAGCAGAAGAAAATAAAACTCATTTTCATGTTTACTCAGGAGATTTACATGAACTGAGTTGAAATTAAATGTTATCAGTTACATCAATTTTTATTAGTCGCTGAATGTATCTAAGTTAATTAACCCAGATACAGTTTTGTGGTCAGATATAATAAAATTACATCACATTTTAAAGATAATCATAATCATTTTGGGCATCCCATAATAAGGTGTCCGTGTCATTTTTTGGAAAAACTTTACGACTAAATCCATCTACAGCGTATCAGGTCATTTTAAGTATTTAAAATGATAGGACTTTAAAAAAAAAAAAAAATCTTGACATCCCATGATATGGTTTATTTTGTCATCTCTAGCCATATCGTACTATAATATGCACCATAAATTGATTTTGATAAATGTCTATATCATCTCACACTGATTACAGGCCCCTCTATCAAACAGAATGGAAATTGTATACCTGCAGACTTGCAACACGTGTTGGTGCAGTTTAGATCTTGACTGGACAAATATGATATTTGCGGATATTGCATCGTGATGCAACTTGTTATTTACATCCCGACTAACTTCTGGACATTCTGTCGCGGCAGATGTCGAGGCTTTTGCCAAAGCCATGGAGACAGAGACAAAGTCGGATGAGGATGGAGAATCCAAAGACAAGAAAGATGACGATGAAGACATGAGTCTGGACTAAGAACTTTTGAACATTTACTATTTAAGGTATTTATTTAGTTGCTTCGGCTGTTTTGTAACTGTTAAACATTAAGGATAAAGGTTGTAGTAAATACAGTAGAGACTACAAAGACTCTGCTCCCTCAGTGATTATGCCGTGTTTATCTTCCAACAGTGTGTTAAACTCATATAATCTGATTGAACATGTATCCTACCTGCATGTCAGCTGCTACTCTGAGCTGTCCTATCACAAGGGAACAGTAAAATGATGAGACACACTCGTCTGCTGTGTGTTTTTTCTTCAGACTGTTGTGAGCAATCTATTCAATATGTTTACACTTTATTTAGCTCTCTTACTGAGTAGATTAAAAAAGCTTTGTGTATGTCGATTGTTCACCTAGGGAAAAAACAAACATACAACTTTTCAGCATTTGAAAATATATTTGAAAAACATTCATTTTACAGTAAGAAAACACTGATTATTTGACATCAACCATACAGGTACAGTTTCTGCTGCTACACAAACATCTCTACAGCAGCAAGACACAGAAATGTCAACATTAAATATCACTTATGATAACATGGTTAACCATTTCACTGCCACTGTAGTTTTAGGCACTTTTTTTCTTCATACTGTTACAATTAAATCAGAAAAGTGATGACACAAGTATACCGTGTGGTACTTCTGTCAAAGCACTACACTCCGTTACCTTTCATCGTCTTATAATGGGTGATTTCAGAGATAATCATTACAGTAACAAATGTAAAATGTCTCTTTGGGTTAGATTTTACAAACCATTCAAATATGAGAAAGTAAAATTCCTGAGAACTGAAAAAATAGGACAACTAGGGAGACTAATGAGGAATAAATTCCAGTGCAGTGTTTTTTTAATTTTTTTTTATAAAAACATCCCTGGTTAACAACATAAGATAAAAATACATTTACTGAAAGTAATATGCCGCCACAGTCCTGTTTTCTTACAGTGTAACGGTGGTAAAACTGTATATCAGCACAGTTTGGACACAGCTGCCACTGGAGTCTGACACTTCCTTTTGATAAATATATGAATGTGGGAAATACAAAACATAAATTAAAGGCCACTTCCTTCCTTCCTTCCTTCTACAAAATAAAATCATGTTTTCCACCAACAATCACAGTATCAAGTTCCAGTCTATTGGCTAAAAACACTTGTCACAGTGGGTTTAAAAAGGCATTTACATAATCAACAGAGTGTTTCTTTGTCATTCTTAATAAATACTACACAGGCTGTGTATAGCAGTGAGAAAGGTGCAGGAGAAAGAGTTTTACACGAACATCACAGTTTCATTTAAATAGAGGTTAGAACCACGGGACGTACCAAAAAGAAAACAGATCACCAAAATAAAAGCACAATAAACGTGCTCGTTGAACATCTCTAACATAGAGTTCATGACCGCATCGACATCAGAACGTCACACGTACAAAAAGACATTCAAAGAGACACACATGCCATCAAGTCTTAAATATGTGAGTGTAAACTAGTTAACCTTCATTTACAGTGAGTGACTCAAGTCACGACCGACAGGAAATAAATAGAACCAGAATTATATGTTTCCAACACCACAGCTTATAAACTGGTCGACCTACCACGCACACATTTAGTACCGATCACTGCACCTCACACACACTTGCTGATGTTCTGAATTGAACTGGTGGATTGTCAGACATCATCGCTCAGGTCTAACCTTGCTGCACCAGCCGCCGGTAGTGCGGCATCACCTTGCTCTCCGGAAGATAAAGTCCCATCTCCAAGGCAACCAGCACAGGAAACTCCAAGGGGATCAACTCCCGTCTGTTGATCCGGAATCGCTCCTCCAACTTCTGCTCGACCACACGGAGAATAACAGGAAGACAGATTATGGATATGATTATGATATAATATACATTAATATGCATATGATATTTTTTAGCATTCTCATTCATTTTAATAAATTATACTTTTTTCATGATATACGATATACTGAGTTTTTTTTATTTTAGGGCAGCATATAACATGGGGTCATTTTTGGGCAAACTATACTATTACATGTATCAATATATTTTTGACATACTTAAGTATGTAGCAGTTTTGGGAGATATTAAAATTTGATGACCTTTGACATACATATTTGTCAAACTTTTTTTTTAATTTGGGACATCCCATAATCAGTTTTTTTTCTGTTATCTCTGGCCACATATGCTGTAATATGTAACAACTAACTCTTATTCAGCAATTTTGATCATTTTCAGGCATTTTAAAATTTGACCATTACTGACAAAAAAACCCAACATTATATGGTATTTTCTGTCATTCTATACCAAGTCTTTTAATCATATTTTGAATATAGATTCAAGCTGCTGTTGCTGTGACTGTGTGGACCACAAATGTCACCCAGTAAACCAGGAATAAAGAAGCCCTAACGAACACAAATGTGAATCATTTCAAAATGTTCCCCACTGTAGGAACAGATCCTCCTCTTTATAGACAGTTTGTTTACTCTACTCTTATTGGCACAAGGAAGATTCAACATGTTCTGCTCTGTTTTGTTTCCATACTGTGGAAACGTTACTCACATCAATGAGCTGTTTGACTTCAGGCTTCCGCAGATCACTGCTGATCTTTGCAGCTAGCAGTACGCACGCCGCCGCCACAAGCTTCCTGTTCTGCTTGTTGAGGCGCCCCTGCAGCACCAGCTTCTCGAAGTACACAAAAGCCATTGCAATAGTGACAGGCTGTAGGCCGCTGTCCTCGCCCATGGCACGCATCTCCCTCTTCAAGCTAACAGAGGGCCGGGGAGAAGTCACGTTAATGTTCAGTTTTTAAAGGTGAGCACTGTCACATTAAAAACCACAAGGAAATATGACAAGGGACATCCTCCATTTTGAAACTCTCAAGTGCAGTGTAATCAATCTATACCTTCTTATCTTGCTCAGAGTAAGCTTGATGTGAGGAAACTTCTCCCTGAAAGTCTCATTCATGTCCTTCTTCAAATCAGATGGTTTCACATACTCTACGACAGTTGTCTGTGAGGATAAAAAAAACAAACCAGCACTCAGTCCAGAAGTGATTTGTGTGGAGATGGCTTACAGTTGTAATTAAATTTTACAATGTGGCTTATAAACCTTCCCAGTCAGTGAGAACAGATACCTCAATATGAGAGGTTACAGTCTTGTGACTTGATCTACTCAGCAGCTATAAAATCATGTGCCAAATGAAACAGCCCAGTCTCTGATTTCTAAAACAAAAATATACAGTCCATATGAGAACACAAGTGTGGTTACATGCACTAATGCTTTTTGTGTCAGTGTAGACTTACTGCAGTGTTCAGCTGTTTAAATTTAAGAAACAATTGGTTAAATTTACCAAAAGCTTGTCTCATAAGAAAAATAAATGAGCCTACTGGAGAAAGCCACTGAATCTCGATTATTTAACTGCATGCACACAAACTGTATAAAAACAAACTCAAAGTAACAAACTCTCACCACGTATGATGCAAATATCAGAACCCTCTTGTGTCTCCCACATGGCCACTGAGGGTCACTGAGCAGGTTTGGGTCGTACTCTACCACCTCCTCTATAACTGAAAAACACAAAATAGAAAGTGTTTAAAATCTGATGCAGAGTTGGGCTGGCCAACTGGAGTTCTCCCAGAGGACTGCTTGACAAATGGGCCAGGGCAATGCAAAATTCACATCTAAAATATATATAAAAGCTGTGCAGCTGAATTACTTTTAGTCCAGTCCTTTTGGACACTGTTCTTGTACTCTGTCATATTATGAGATATAACAAATAACTCATAGAAGTGTTGCTGAATGCTGAGATGTGCGATCCAAGTCCCCTGAGGCTGATGCACCCACTGGTACCAAATAAATTGCGGGTCAGGTTTTGGCAGTGAAAATGGTAAAATAGAAGTCATTAGAGATAAGACAAACAAGGTGTTTGGCCTCTTCTTGTCACTTTCAGACACTGGTAAAGATCACTGTTCCTGAACTAACAGGTCACAGCCTAATGGGACACTTTAATAAAGTTAGGTCTGCTGCATCAACTTTGGAAATGTCGAACACCAACAAGTTTGTGGGCCAATCTTTTTCATTTCCAGATCTCAGGTCAGTTATACAAAGAAGCTGTTAAGTGTCTGTTGGTCTACATACATGGTTCCTGTGTCACGCTGTTGTTGAGACGAGCTGGGGTGAAGTTCCTCTGCCCGTTGCCACGGAAACGGGATTGAGGGGTCTGAGTCGTGCAGGTCTCTGGTGCACCACCGCTCTTCTGCCTCACCAGGGCATTGGTCGGATAAAGGAACTGAGCGTATGACACTGTCTGAGGAAGGAAAGTGTGAGAATCAGCAACCTTCAAATCAAGCAGATTTGTCTGATTAATTAGTTGATTCCTGTGTTTATCATATTATTGTACATCAAAAAGACATTTACCTTGCCTAGGTCTCCAAACTCCACACCTTCCAGGCAAGGAAGCAGGTCAGCTGCCACCACAGAAGACAGCCTCTGTCTCTGAGTCTCCAGTTTAGGATCACTGTTCAGAAAGAGTCACAATCATGTAATTTTCACCACATGATGCTCTCACACTGCCCATTCCTGAGAATGATGATGACAGATGATGATGGAAACATAAAAGCGACTGATGGGTGGGTGGGTGTGTGCTTTCTCTAGGGTCTGTGCTTTCTCTGTACCTGAGGTGAGCACTCTCTCCATAGGGCAGCACTGAGAAAGCAGCATATAGCGACCGCTTGGCACAAATCAGCACGATCCTGCAGGACACAGCAAGTACAGGCAGACAAAACAGATGGGGTGTCAATCTACAGGCAACATCTACTCAACAGCCACTGTTCTCATGGCATTCATCATCGCTGGAGCTGCAGTGACAACAAGTCACAGCACCACTTCTGTGTTCATCTGAGTCACTTCCGGAGCTGAACACCTATCAAACTATAAAACTATCTTAAGCTTAAAGCAGGACTAAAACCTGAAGGCTGTGCTTTCCAATTAAAGTCCAGTCACAGAGATATGTAGACCTGAAATCATTATTTTTTTAAAGTAACAATCACAAAGAAACCTTTTCTGTTTTCTTTTGCTACCCCCACCAGACTAACTAAGGGGTTGACAGATCCCTGTTTTGCAACACTGCAAATGCAGGGGACATAGATGTTGTATAGATTTTTTTCCTATTCTATTTTAAGTTATTTTAAACTTTTAGCAACATTCTTTTGCATTTTATATTGTAAAAAAAAGTTTTCATATAGGACAGCATACACTCTGATACTTGTAGGCCAATATTGGCTGATGATATCAGTCATCCAAAAGGTCTTTTGGGCTCTACTTCAGACCAGTGGACATTGTTTAAACAACTGCCTGTTTTTATAGAATGGGGCTTGCATATTTTTAGATAAATCAGATGCTTATCTCTGTGATTCAGACACAGACTGGGACAAAGAGCTGGACAGATAAAACCAGGGAGAAGCAACCAACAAACGCAGTTCACATTCATTCAAACTCTATTGTTCTGACAAAATTGTGGATCAAACAACTCCCAGTCTACTTCTACCACTGAACACAGCAGTGCTTTAGGCAACTAAGAAAAGCTGCACACACACCAGAGGCCTCAGCTCCTCACAAAACACAGATCAATAATATGCAGTCAGCACACTCACAGAACGATATCAAATCTCTCACAGGGGGCAATATCGCAACACAGCAAAATACTTGTGTTAATTAGCTCAGTTACATAAGCTAGATAAGTTAGCTTCAGCTCAATAACATGCACCGCCTCACAGAGAAACAGAAAATCAGACCTGTGGGGGAATCTAGGATCGCTTCATCACAGTTTAGCACACACCAGCAGAAAGACATGACACAAAACCATGTATGTGGGCATGAAATGTTGGTAAGTGGAGGAGAAATTTAAAAAAATGGGACTCAAAAATGGTTTGCCTAGTGGGAAAAAAAAATATATGACATGTTGTTTTCAGTAAAGACAGAGTAAGAAAATATTCCAGAAACACTCTTGTTTTCTAACACGGGTCAACCAGCTTAACAACAGTGTGATATTTATGTCCCATCATGCTTTGGGCTTTCCTTACTGTTGATGCAATAGGGTGTTACATTTCTACTCTGTACCTCTTTTAGCTTTTGCAACACTTCCAATGGTGATTTAATTTACTGTAGCAGTCGCCACGCAGCAGCTGCACTGCTGTTATTTCTCTGCAGGCCAAACTAAGTCTCTGTGCAAGAGTTAAGCAGCTTATTACAATGCTAGCAGAGAACACTGTTGCTGACTTAGAGACATATTTCAGAGTCCAAGATAAAGCAGCCTTTGTTTTTTTCTTCTACATTTCTCTGACAGGAAGAGTGGAGCAGCATTCCTTGTGGGCTCCAATACTAAACATATTCAGTAAATGTATTACTTTATTTAAATTGGAGACTTACCTACATCCCCTGGTATCATACTGTCTCATACTCTTGATGAAGTGGACTTTCTTTGGCACCTTGGGTCCTGGAGAACCAGAGACATTCCTCAACCTGAGAAGAGGTCAAGTAAGAAAAAGACAAAGAAGACGTTCATTAATGAATCAACCACAAAAAAGGACCTTCACGAGACACAGCTCAGTCTTTAATCTGTGATGTAAAGCTCTTTAACATTTAAGGTTTTAGAGGTAAAGCCACAGTAGAGGAGCAAGATTTATATGGTATTTTCCCCCCAAACAACTACACATAAACCTGACAACTGAGACAAGAGGTATGTCTTACTTCAAAGCAGGTAAGTGACTGTGGTTTAAATATTTAATCATACAGGGCACCAAGGGTTCAGTAAAGGGGGATGCCATTATGCATCTGACAAAAGCTCTTATTTTTTATATTCATAATGTAATTCTATTTAACATTATGTTATTTTATTACTTTAATCTTTGCTGATTTGTCTTGTCTTTTGCCTTTTTATAGATTTATCTAGTTTAAGATGTCAATTTATTTATTAATTTTAGATATGGAAGGAATGGCGAGGAGTAACTATTAGAGTCGTTGATGTTATAGAAGACACAAAAACTGTAGAAGTCAAATAAAAGTCTTTTATATGGATTTGAAATTGAAATAAAAAATAAACATATACAGACATACATACATGTTATGTAAATATTTTAGACGAATTACTGGAGGTCAAATATATTCACTTCTGGTTCTGGTTTTGTATGTACTGTTGTTTTGTTGGTTTGTTTATTTAAGGTCTTTAACAAACTACAGGTTCGAAATAAAGATTTAAATCAAACATCCTCTTTAATAGGTCAAATCAGACAATACAGAAGCATTATTAGAGCTACCTATATGAGATTGAAGTGCCCTCTTCTCATATATATTGCTGGTTTCCTGTTATGCGGAAGTGAGAGTCGCCTGTTAAAAGGCCCACGCTTAGACACTGACCACTAACATGCTCACCTCTGCCGTGTATCCAGAGAATTACCGGCCGGGACCGGGCTCAGGGCGGCGGGCGTTGACCTGGCACGGGAGCACAGCTGGTGTCCGGCGGGCACAGGAGACAGAGGGGTGTCCGGGGTTAGCGTCTCAGCCGCACTGCCACCCTCCAAAAATACCTCGTTGGCCCCGACAGCGGTTGCCCCGGCTGGTCCCGGAGACATTACCAAAGAAGGTCGGGTAGGACTGAGTACCACTGGAAAACTGGAGGACGAGCTACTACCGGCCGCGGCAGGTTCTGTCACCTCGGAGACCGGTTCTTGGCTCTCCGCCGGCAGGGGCACAACCGTTGCGCCGCCGTCTCGGTCCCTGAGTCGCTGCTCATCAGGGGCTTTCTGGTCGGTGCTTTCATCGCTGAGCTGACACTGGGGCCGTCCGTCGAGTGAGATATTATTGAGAAACAATAAAGCCGCTTGCCTCCTCTTGGAGTCTCTTGCTTTTCTTCGCTGTTCTCTGTGTATTTTGACTGGTTTTCTGTTACTGGCTGTGGACTGCAGACCGCAGACAGCGGTCGCCATTCTAGTTTGAAATGTAGTCGTTTAACGCAAAGGCTACGAGAGACCGGTACCACAGGAATAGCCCCGCCCCTATGTACTCTGATTGGCTGTGATGGTAATTATGTATCTTGTTTGCAGCTGATTGGGTAGAGTGAAACAGTGGGAGGTGCTTTCGAAACAACACGTATTCACCCAATTATATTTGCTGGCTGATTCATTTATATGTATATGAGCCATATAACCGCCTTTTCCCTTATGACTCGCTCTGTTTAAAAGCTCAAATTGTAAACAACTTGATACAAAAATCTGACTTCCCCCTTCTTCCCAAATTCTTCCAAATATATTTGTGATTCATTTTTAGGGTCCCTGAAGGAGAATTTTGATTTTGTAAAGGGCAGAATCACAAATAAGACTTATAAGAGGACTTAAGCAGAAGCCAATAGGCCAATAAATCAAGAACTAATGACAAATAGTTGCTGTTCTGACTGTAGTACTTGCCTCAAACTATATATTTCAGTAGTCTTTGGTTGTTTTTCTGTTTGTTTGTTTGTTTGTTTGTTTGTTTGTTTGTTTGTCCTTATGCAGCATTTAACCAAGTCTAAAAACTAGAAATCCTTTAAACATGATTCATCTTTAGTTTTCCTTGAGGGGAATTTTGATTTGTAGTAAAGGACAAACAAAACACACAAGAGGATATAACCAATGGTGCTTTTCATGGCTGATAAATATTTTAGTAAGGGTTAATGAATAATTAATTATTTTTTATATACATATGTTTCTTTCTCTTTGTCTAGTTTTTATTCTAGCTACTGGGAATGGACTAGTAATTCTTCCAAAAATGTTAATTATCAATTCTAACTCATCAAATCTGTGTAATGTTCATAAATTGTGCAGAAACCTTTTTCAGTTTTTAATTCTATGTAGTTTGACCGACCAAACATCCCCTATTATGTGGCCTAACAGTCAATTTTAAGTTTCATTGTGATGAATTTAAGAAGGACCCATGTAAGTTTTACAATAATGTTTACATAGTTTCAAGTCTACACGTCTACAACAGTAATGTAAAACTAGATCACAAAGATGCAACTTGCCCTCTCATTTGACTGTAGCTATGGGAGTTAATGGGACAATTTGCACAGGATTTGAATTTGGTCTTCACACGTCATTGACTTGCAAACATGAGGCATGAGTCTCTTTCTCCATGGCAGAAACTGTGAAAGCTTTTCCATCTCCCAAGTGGAAGTGATCAATACGCTAGACGAGAGGAAATCCTTCACAGCTCAGTTTAATTACAATGATACCAGCATGCCAAAGAGTATATTTAATGTATTTGAGTAGGTTTCTGTGTTAAGAAGCCACAGTAGAGTAGAGCTGACAAGTTCAGTTCTGCCAATCCATTGATCCCCTGCAACACAGAGATGGGATTTAGTCACAGGCAAATCAGAGCAATCAATCGGTCTGCCTTGTTAGACGTGTGAGGTTATGTTATTGGTAATACTTCTGAAGGTTGGGGGTATAATGACACGAAAAGGAGGTTAAGGTTCAACATTTAAACACAAAGTTTCTGCCAGTGCTGGATGTCATCTATCTATCTATCTATCTATCTATCTATCTATCTATCTATCTATCTATCTATCTATCTATCTATCTATCTA
>JAOWBC010001714.1:21437014-21469773 GCA_028566105.1 Hypoplectrus providencianus
ACACACACACACACACACACACACACACACACACACACACACACACACACAAAGGCAGAGGCAGAATGTGTAGCTTCCCCTCCTCTGAGATCTCCTTATGTTCACACTTACCTCCAGACCTGTGCCAGCTGAAAGATGTGAATGATGGCCTGAAAGAGCCACATGAAGAATCTGCAGCAGCCCCGGGCTCCTCCCCCGGTGCCTGGCCCTGGCAGCACCCCGGCCGCGGCAGAGCGGCCAGCGCCCCGCTCGCCGCTGTCCTTGGTGCTGAAGTCGCTCTCCTCCGCTCCCGACGCCGCCACCACGGCGGCCGCGGCCGTGCCGCTCTCGACGGTTTCCGCGAAATCGTAGGCGAACCATCGGAAGCTCAACACTTGCACGACCACGGACGGGACTATCACAAAGACCAGAGTCAGCGAAAAGGACCAGTAGCGGGTCCTTAGGTAGTAGTCCGCGGCCAGCCACAGGTCTGAGGCCCCGTCCGAGAAGAACACCAAAAGGGCGCAGAGCGTCCAGCAGCAGTCCGGAAGGGAGTAGCGCTGCTCGGAGGGACGGCGCTGGGGAGGCCGCGGGTCCGACCTGGAGGGACACTCGGGTGGGATTTCGTTTCGTAGAGAGACGGGTGCACCATCAGATTTCGCGGCCATGTTTGTTGTAGGGAAGAGAGTGAGTAAGAGATGGGAAAATGATGGAAGGGGGGGAGGGGGGTCGCGTAGCCTGTCGGTCTGTATGCATGCGTGAGGGAGAGAGGGAGGGGAAAGGAGGCAGGGAGGAGGGCCAGGGTAGGTGAGGGAGACGGGGAGTCACCGCCGCTCATCAATCAGCGGTGATAATTTACAGATATAGGATTATGATCGCGACGATATAAAGAGAGGATCTCTCTGCAGTTGGTACCTGAGGTCACCGTCGTTTATATATCTGCACAGGTAGCACGAGCTCACAGCAGGCGGACAGGGGTCCCTTTCATTCATAATCACAAATCATCTGGCATGTAGCCACTAAAGAAGAAGGACGGGTCAGTACAAGCACAATAAAAACAATGAAAATATTACCAGAGAAAAAGTTATACAATCCACCTTAAATAAAGTACAGAAGCAAATTGCATTTCTAAGTACCTAAAGTAAAAGTATTTGCCTTATATAAAGGTGTATATATACATCATTACACTTATCTCTACTATACGTCTTTTGTCCCCTCCCTTCTTCCTTTTCCACCCATTTTATGATTTCTTTTTTATTTACCTAATTATTAATTTTAAGTTGACAACTTTTAATCACTATCAAACGTATTGCTACAAGGATTTATAAATATATTTAAAAAGGTCTATTAATTCCTGCATTAGACTTACAAAAACATATTACCATATGTTTAGTTTATGTTTCCCTCAAATTAAATAGGTATTTGGGTTCATGGTGCTTTTGTCATTTTCTGTCTTGTTATTCATACAGTAATAATACATACATTTTATAACAAAATATATACAATACACTAAATCTTCATGTATGAATAAGATGGATACTTGGGAAAAAGTTTTGATAACTAAACTGACTAAAATTTTAATTACCTGAGAATAATTGCTTTACTTGAAATATTTATATAATGTCTTTGCACTTAACTGTTTCAATCAGTTGAGCTAAGAAGACTTAAAGGGAGTTCCCTTTAGAGGAAGAGTGAACAACTAAAAAAAGGACCCCAACAATGGTCCCAAACAAAAAATTACATACATACATTATTTAATTTTTATAATTCATTTGTGGAAGCAGCACATATTTTTGTAAAAATAGGGCTCATGTTAACGACTAGGATAGGTGGTTTAATTATAAATGTTTAGTCACTTCAATATAAATCCTGTTTTTTATGTTGAATCTTGACCTGGAAGTAATCTAGTGATGTGACAAAACAATATTTTCCTCAAAATGTATTGAAGTATTATGTCACATAAAAAATGTAATGTACAAGTACCTCCAATTTGTTATTCAGTGTATGACTTGAGTGAATGTATTTAATTGCATTTCACCACTTCCAGTCATGTAATCACGAGGTTATGGTTGCAGTTCAGCTTGACGCGTCAAAGAAGCCTTTTGTGCCTCACCATCATTCTGAGGTGAATCAGCTGAGCGAGCCTCAAGTCTGATCAGTTTCTGTTCTGCTTGTGTAGACTCCACCTCAGAGGGTTCCTCTTTCTGTGCTCCTTCCTCTCTCGGCTCCAACTTCCGCTGCAGATCAGCTGAATCCTCGGCTAACACTCTGGAGACTTAGGCTGTCATTTCTGCCAACAGGAAACACTACAGTTACACTTTTAGCTTGCTGAGGCTCTCCTGCAGGTATTGATCGAGTCACTACTTAATTTTCTGGAGTAGTACGATACCTTCTTCTTCTGACTGCTGTGGAGAAAAACCTTTCATGAAACTGTTCACAGTGGTTTTGTTCAGTCTTTAACCCAATACAATTTTTGAGGAAGACATCGTAATGAAAAAACAGGACAAAAATATGAAAATGTACTAAAATTTAATCATTCATAAAAGCTGGAAAATCATCTGTGACAGCAATATTAGAGTTGGTTTAGTACAATATATTTTCAGCCTCAAGACAAATCAGAACGCACCATTTTCCCCATCAGTCTATAAAATACTAATTTCCTTAGCTTTATTATGCAAAAATGGAAGTAGAATATATTATGGGAAATATGGAAGGCTTGCAGCTCTCAATAAAAAACAAAGTCACTTAGGAAAGATGTTATTTCATCAATACACATCCGTGTAAGTAGGAGCGAGTAACTTATGGACAATGTTGCATCTTTGTTGACACTGTTAGTGCAGAAATGTATCAGAAGGACAACATTTCACATGTTTTCTTTTTGCAAATGTATTGTCACAATATGCCAAAGATTGATGTTACTTTTAATAAAACATTTTAGTTCCCATATATGGATTTAAACCTCTGGCCTCTTCTTTAACACCGATATTTCCAAAAGAAAGACACCTTGGAGAAGAAGAAAAAACAACAAATAAAAACAAAAACAGTTGTCATCAGGCTGACAATACACAAAAAAGAGGTGGATTTTCTTCGCTATGAAAAAGCAGAGAGTATCTTGAGAGTATGTGCCATCTCCTGCCATTTTGCGAGTGGTGAAGTATCTCTGTCGGCCTTTTTCAAAATGCTCTGGAGAGGACTTGGAATGCTGGCACGATCCACTGGGAAACAGTTAATCATTACAAGTTTCTGCAAGGAAGAAAAAATATAATGTCAGTAGATATTAACACTGAAGGACATGAGCAGAGAAATAGGAGCCACATTTTTGGGCAGTGGTTTCAAACTCAAATCGTTCAAATTTAAACTAAATACAGTGTGTGTGTGTGTGTGTGTGTGTGTGTGTGTGTGTGTGTGTGTGTGTATGTAGTATATCTGGGGTGGGATTAGAGGGCCGCTGTGTTGTAAAAAGACAGCAAACATAAAAGCCACAGGTTTATTACAAATTTCAAATAAGCTTCAAGTTGTAAGAGACTGAGTAACAGTGGCCTGCATGCAAGTACATTCACTTAAGTACTGTACTTAAGTTCAAATTTGAGTTTAGTTGAATATTTATGTTTATTTAACTTTATATTTCAGCTCCACTACATTAAGTTGGCAGCTTTGGTTTATTTTAAGGTCATGATTTGCCAAAATCCAAATGATTACACATTTTTTAAATTAAAACTCATACAGTATATAAAGTATTGCTAATGAGCACTACCTTTTAAACAAAAATACTAAATTTAAAAGCTGCTTTTATAAATGGATCAATAATAACACATTACTATATTTAAAAAAATATTAGAACAATCTAAGTGGGTCCCTTATGCAAAACAAGTACTTCGAGTTTTATTGCTGATAATTTTATACTTTCAAGTAAGTCTTGATTGCAGTGCAGTGCAATGTCACAGCGTGGTATTCAGGGATTCATTCAGGGAAGGGTCAGAATATTTTTTTCCCCAATCACAGCTGGTAATGAGAGATCCAGTCATGAGATGTAATGAGAAAATGGACCAGAAAAAGAATTAAGGGTGTATATAAGTACAGTTACAAAACTCAAGCAGCAGGTGGAGCCACAATATTCATGAATGATGACAACAGGATACATTTACCTAAAAATATTGTTAAAATCAAACAAAGCCCTAAATGGACTTTAAAAAAATAAAGGTGACAGATACAAGCTTGACACTGGCTCACCAAAAGTAAAAATCTTTCATCATATGAAGTCAGAAGTTTGTACATCGGAGTGGCACAACAAGGAAAAAATTGACAAAATATGGTTTAAATTTATTCTATATGCTTCCCATAAAATACGTAATTTAAGAAACATCATTGTTTTGCAGGCACTGCTGATGCTTTTATTCCCCTTTACTGATCCTGTTACTGCAACACAAAACATGCTTGGTTGCCTTCAAAATGAATGAAATCACTTAAATAATTACTGCAATAAACCCTGAAATGTTCAGTGACAATCTGAAGCTCAGTGAGCAGCAGGAGTCCTGCGTATGTCTGGAATAAATTTAGATTCAACACCCACTCACCTGGCCTGGAGCTGCTGTGGGAGGGCATTTTAGAGCAGTGTGCAACTCGACTTCTTTTTTGTCTTCTTCTTTTCCATCGGCGTTTTTCTGTTGATCTGTCTCACCAGATCATAGAAAATCTACAAGAGAAACTTCAATGTCTCATCAAACAGAACCAATGCCATTTTCTCATTAAATGGAAATGGTGTATATTAATGTGATTAAACAAATATCCCAACATTGTGAAGTGAAATGAATCGATATATGTCCTAGTGCTTGACAGAATTAATCTACATAATACAATCTAGGAAATATGATTTTTTTTTTAAAAAAGCCAAAATTCTCAGTTAATAACATCTTAAATTTGAGAATATTTGATCAACATTATTTAGGCCTTTCCAAGTTCTTGCAAATCATTAAACCGTAAATTGTTGGGTGTGGGACTTCTGAGTGGATAGACAAAGTGCAAGACATTTGAAGACTTTAGGGAAATTGTGATCAGGTATTTTCACTACTTTCTGATATCTCACAGATTAGCTATTTATACAAGAAAAAGGGGCATGCCTGAGCATTTGTGTGCCATCTCACCCCACATAGTAAAGATCATACCTCATTAACATTGATCTTTGATTTAGCTGATGTCTCTAAAAAGGCACAGTTGTTCCACTGACGGGCCAGGTTCTGACCCTGCTCTTTGCCAACGACTCGCTCATCCTCCAGGTCACATTTATTTCCCACCAGGATCATTGGAACCTGATGATCAAAGAAAAGGATTTATTAGGTAAGATTTAAAAATTGAACATTGCCATGCTGTCTAATGAATTAATCAATATATATAGATGCATATACACAACAACAAAGTGATACCTGAAGCAAGAAACACAAGACCAATCAAACAACTTGCTATGAATAAATAAAGCACACACTCAGCATGCTGCACATCCTCCCTCTAAATCAAGAGATGAAGAGACAAGACTGAAAGTGGCAGATAGCGTCTAACAAGAGCTCTGACATTTCCACCCTGTCACAAAGTTCCTGCCCCCCTCCTCGCTCTGCCCTCTCCCCCACAGAGCTGACTCTAATGAGGCAGTGACGAGCCTGAGAGGTGACACGCAGATTTTACAGAGAAACACAAACAAAAGGTTACTACTGTGGATAAACTCTTCACACACTGAGGAGGTGCCTTGAAGAATGACGAGAGTCAATGCAATTAAGAATTATTTTAGTATAAATGCTTACAATTTTATACCAATACTAATCTGCTAGTGTATTGTTGTTGTTGTCAGACGAAAACCAAAGCCAGACAGATGTATGAGTTGACAGATATTATTGGCCATTAGGAAAACTTTTTTACACAATATATAATGCAGAAAAATATAGCGTGGTGTGGATTAGAAATGGTATTAGCTATTTATTAATTATCTTTTTGACGGTCAAAAATCAACTGAACAGTAAGAATGTTTATTCAGCTATTTCTCAGAGTACTCAGAGAATCAGAATTGGCTGGCAATGTAATACATTGTATAATGTATGACAAAGTTATATTATTTAATAAAGTTTATGTTTGAGAAAGAAACTCAACCCACCAACTGCTTCAACCGGCCTGATTTTCTGCAAACTCACTGAAGCGGAATTTGTCATTATGACACAATTTCGCAAATTAAAAAGTAGCCTACATTAGCGACCTGACCCGTCATGACCGGCATCGGCATCGGAACATGTTATTTGTATTGCATCAGTAAGATGCAGTGTTTGGCAGTGGCAACATACAAAATCCTATGGAAAAATGTACCCAATATAAGTTATATCTAGTTAATTTTCAGACTTAAAATTTTATTTAAGGCTTTTAAAATTCAATGCAAATTAACATCTAAATTAAAAAAGTAGATAGTTAAATGAATTGAATGGAAAAAAAACTTGCAACATTTTAAAAGAGCTTAACACTCACATCCTCAGTGTCTTTTACTCGCAGGATCTGTTCCCGGAGGTCCTGTAGGTCATTAAATGTCGACTGTGCTGTAATGGAGTACACCAAGGCAAAGCCTTGGCCATTCTTCATGTACAGGTCCCTCATAGCCGTGAACTGTTCCTACAGATCAATAGCAGAGAGGAGAAACCATCAGCAACTCGTTTATATTTATCTCCTATCTCTATCTATTGCCGTGTCTGACTCGACTTACTGTTCCAGCCGTGTCCAGGATTTCCAGCATGCATTGCTGCCCGTCCACCTCAACTTGCTGTTGTAGATAAAGAAATAGATGCATTTGTTCATAACACATTGAATATCTTTGATGTCAGTGTTTTTGCAGGTTTCTGAGCTTACCTTTCTGTAGGAGTCTTCTATTGTGGGGTCATACTTCTCCACAAAGATGCCTTGCACAAACTGGACTGTCTGAAAAATGAAACATGAGAATACATTTTCAATAAAAAAGCCAACACAATGCATAATATCATCCAAATCTATTCCACAATATATAAAAGCACACAACCCACAACATATGATTCAACATCATCATTCATCTCTAACTAGAAGCCAGTTTGATTTCTTAACAAGGAGAATGTAAGGTCTTTAGGCTGCACAGCCAATGACTCAGGCTTATTCTTGCCTTCCAGTCGTTTTTATTCATTGTAAGCTTTGAAATATTACATCCAAGAATATATTATCTGGGGAATAAAGCAGCATACCAAAATGTAGTTTATGTGGAATTAGGAATTACAGTTTAAAAGAACACAGACTTGTCTTTCACCTCAATAACATTATTATATATCAGAGCTGTTATAAACATATTGACTCAGTCTTCAGTGCTGCAGCAGCCGTCACTCACCAACGCTGATTTTCCCACGCCTCCTGATCCCAGCACCACAAGCTTGTACTCACGCATGGTGGGCAACTTCACTGGACAGCACAAGGGTCTGTGAGGACAGAGAGGACGATAAAGTGAGACAGAGGATCTTTGTGTCTTTTATAGCAACAGGAAAAACAGCTCGGCTGGTTAAACTCAAAAAGCCTTTTCAATATATTGTCCCAGAAATAATTTCAATTACCAAAACTACCTCCGGTTTGAAACAAGGTAACACGCTGGAGAGAAAGATCTTTTAAAGCATATACTTATATTCTTTGAAGGGAATAAAATTGAACATTTATGCATGTGTGTGTCTGGGGGAAACTCAGAAGCAGACACTTTGCCACTACAAACAAAAGCAAAATATGTCCCAGCTTAATTGGTCTGAAAATTTTTAATGGCATCACGTTACTGAAATTCAATGCGAACAAGAAAAGGTAAAAACAGCAGGTGATATTGGATGACCTATGGACATTAAATCAATATTAGAATAATTGTGAATGCTCTATAAATAATAACAGACTTTACTTTTACCTGACTTTTTTTTTTAGCTTGTTGTCCTTATCTTTAGCTGCATGTCAATTTCTATCTTCCTGTAAATTGTTCTTGGAGCTGTGTATAAGCAACTTTTTTTTAATAATTTCCACTTGTTTCTAAACAAGAGACCTAAAGAAGGACCTTATGTACAACGTGTACAGTTGTGAAGCTGATCAACTACACTGATGTCAGTGTAAACACCCTGTCAATACACTGTTGATAAAAAATAAAATCACCACTGACATAAGCGGATTAAAACGTATTTCCTCTGCCAAAAACTCTCTCTGTTTCACACCCACTACCATGGGACTTCAGCTGTCATGACGACAAGGGCGTCGCCTTAAAGAGAGAAATTCTAAAAGAGCTGAAGCAAATCATAGACATGTTCGCCAACCCCTAAAATTCAGACAAGCCAGTGTTTCAGCCAGTAGAAACACTGGCACCAAAGAATAATTACAGAAAGTACCTTTTTAGGAAAAAAAATTGCAACATCTGACCTCTAAGATCTAATGCAGAGACATGGGCTCAGAAAATTGCAGCAGACCCCAAAAATGTCAGCATGAGAGTTCCAGAGCTAGAAATAACTTCATCTTATTAGAATACAGAGGAAAAAGGCCACGGAGAATGACCCATCATCGACTCCATCACGCTGACACAGTTTAGACAGCGTAGATGGCCTAGAAAATACTGAGAGTAGAAAAACCCTCAAAGACATGAAAATTTCTGTGAAGACAGATATTTTTTCTTGTCTAGGGCTTATTCACTCGGAAAAAGTAACTACATCTTTTGTGATTTTACTGATAATAGTAAAAATTATATATGCATCATTGAGCCCTTGCATAATGTCATTTCTACCAGTTTTCTTTCTCTTGTTGTTTTGTGAACACTATAAATAAAAAAATGACTACTGAAACAGTAACAAAGCAAACACTGATAGTCAAACCTGTCATTATTGTGAATTTTATTTGCAACATTTTAGATTATTAATAAGAAACTTAAGTAGGTGTACCTAATATGCTTTGTGCTTTGATAAATTTGACAGCATGGGGAGGATTTCCATCTTGATCTGAACATCTAAATATCAAATGAATTCTAACTTTAAGGTGCAAAACTGAGATCATGATTGACAACACAGGTAAAACATATTTGGGGCAGCCAATAATGTATAGCAAAACAGTTCACAAACATAAACCAAGCCACATATTGCATAAAGTTTAGAAGTAGTGCTTTTTATGGGTTTTAAATGCCATTCTGAGATGCAAATGGGGCCGTAATTTGATGTACAAATGTCAAAGAGTTCTTATTTACGAATCTCTTTGAATGCACTAATCATAGTAGGTCTGTAGGACATTTGCTCAACGTTGAGACAAACAATACAAAAACCACTCTGTCACACTCGACTGGCATTTGCAATTCTAACTACGACGTATGAAGCACCAAGAGAAACCCACAGTGTGACACAGGCACACGAGGCCCTCTACAAAGACCCATTGTAATGACCCTCCTCTACTCAAGTACACCATACAAACAGAAAATGGAGATCAGAGGGTGCATGCATGAACACTGCACTGAAATCATTACCAGGGCGAGGGGGTGCACCTAAGAGTGACGCCAACATGTGCCTAATGCATTCGTTAACCTATAATTATGTATAAATCCCTGTGTTTAAAATATAGGTTTTTGCAGGTGTCACAAAACTTTCCTCTCAGCCATGACATCAGATAAGAAACCTAAGCGTTCCTCTGATTAGATATGAGCCTAGGCTCAAATATTTCAAGTATCAAACACTTGAGCTGACAACCTTCACCAAACCTACTCATGAATTCTGGCTGGCTTTGTTGATGAGAGGGTTTCATTGTAACTAACAGCTGATGAACACTTTATCCCACATTCCAGATGAAGAAGTAAAAATCTAAACATCTAACCCAATCTACAAAAGGACAATGCCTGACACAAAGGAGTATTTTACACAAAGTCTGTACAGTAAAACAAAAAGCACATTCATCTTGAGAAAACAGCTCAACATACTGTGTACACGGCTGCTGCAGAGGACAACCTCCTCTACATCTGGGGAAGAGGGGGCTGGCAGATCCTCAGGTACACTCTTGTCAGCAGGCAGGTGCTGCGGGTCAGATGGGAGCCAGAAAACTAAGTCACACCCCACTATTCAGAAAGGAAACTGCACCTGGATTAAATCAAAGATTGAAGTGTTTACATTTTAAACCACTCGTCTGTATTTAAGTGATTTATTCAGTTCAAGTCAAGCCTTGTCACATGTTATATAACACATTCTTCTAGAGACCTGTTGCTGATAATCAACAAACAAACAGTCAAAAGCACGTTTTTCTAAACTTTCATTGGACAGCTGGTGAATTTTTTAATCTGCAAATCCGGGCTCCTCAATCTTCTCTTCAGTTGAAAGCGATATTGTATCGTGTGTCAGAGCCAGAAGGGGGCAAATGGCTTTTAAACTTGGCAATGGAGCACAAACCCACTTTTGATGTAATTAAAACTTAAACAAAAATCTATTTTGCTAAAATACGACTGTACTAGTTAAACGAGTTGTGCTGAGTTGGCAATTAAAATCCTAGACAAACATGAAGATTTCGTGACAACTTGAAGCGTAGTTGGTTTCGAAAGGAAGGGTGTGGCTATTAGTTTCCCAACAGACTGTGACCGTAACACCGTATAAACTGATCAGTTGAAGACCACAGTGTCAATGGGTCAACTTAACTTAAATGTAAATTTAGCGTTAGGTTTAAGAACTCGTGGTAAATAAAAAAAAGTAGCGTCAGTACGACATAGCATGATAACTCAAATGTTAGCATTCGGTTAGCAACATTTTGGTAAATGCTAGCTCACAGTATTGGGTGTTAGCCTGTAAAAAGATACGGTGAGCTGTGCAGCACAAACAGTGTTAACTAACGCTGGGTTGGCCCTCAAAAGATTTGTGCGCTCACAGTTCAACGTTAGTTCATGTCTAACATACATCAAACTCCATTTTAGATATCCTAACAGTTAAAATAATTGTTTATTTAGCACCTTTAGCTAAATAAGTTAGCTAGCCAGTTAGCATTAACCCGAACTCCCAAGTGTCGTTATTGTGTTTTCTAGCTAACGTTTGACTTATCAGACGCTAGTTTAGTTTCCGTTAACACATGGATAAAAAGCTATCTATTTGAAAGTGAGTGAGATACGACTGAACATTATACGACCTGAAGCTCAAGCCATGTTTGTAACGACAACTCGTTAGTTAGTCATTAGCTGACGTTAGCTACTCAATCCAATCTTCTAGCTCATGAGCTAAAGCTATTTTACTCACAAGAATTACTCGCTACAGCGGAGCCAGAATTCACCTGAGTGTCTCATAGGAGCTAAAACAATGCTTAAAGATTTATCCTTAACTATTAAACTCCCATGGCTAGACAATTAGCTTTAAAATGCGTAATTTTATACTCGGGTAGAGCTTGTGAAGGCACTTACCGTGTTCCGCTATATGTGCGCTAAATCACACTGAGTGAATGTACGGAAGGGTCGGAGCAGCCGCTGCTGATTGGCCGAGGATCAGCCAATCACAGCTGTCCAAGTTAAGCCACCGTTTAAACCTCACACTTTTTTTTTCTTCAAGGGAGTTTATAACGGCTATTAACATTAATGTTTTTTTTGTTACTTGTTGTATTCCATTGTTTTTGTTAAAATATATAACTAAATCTGTTTTACACTTTCACTATATTTTGTTATAAATCGCTAACGTTACTTTTCAATACATTTCAATGTAGAACCTTTAAAATGTAGTATTGCAAATTTAACCTACTCCTAAATATTTTTACCAAGAGGAAAGCAATGATTGTTTTCGCATATAATGCTGAAAAGCATCAGTGGGGGAGAAACTTTGTCTAATGTAAAGTGCATTTTTGTAGTTTTAAGATCTAAATATACATACTTTTTCATAGTTAACATTGCAGACAATCGCATTTAGGATTCATTACTTTGTTTATATTCTTGTTCAGGAAGCTGGCATATATGTAACATCTGAAAAATCACATTAGATTCTCAGAAGAAAACAGAGCAGGGTGAGGAAGAGCCTTGATACGAAAAGTAGCACAGCCGCACTGAGAGCTGATGTTTGGCAGCTGATTTTTTAGGTGAAGCTTGAAATTGAGTCCAATATTATAAAAGCGCTTTGATGAAACCTGTGTGACTTAGGATGTCATTCAGGCTCTCATGTTTGTTCACTTTTGGCATTTCAAATTTACAGTGTGATGGGATTTGATTTTTCAGAAACAAAACCAAACTGCATGGTTTATTTTTCTACGTTTTATCTGATCCAAGGTCTATTTAGTCATGTTTTTTTTTTTTTTTTATCCTTGTTGTTCAAAGCACCCCTGTTAGTTGCTTGTGTACATACCTTTTACAACATTAAGCAAAACAAGTATTTATCCTGCACTGTAATTATACTAAGGATAGCTGTCAACCCTCTTAAAATAATGGCAAACCAAATAAATCACATTCATGTTAATGATAATGGTTTAAGTTAAAAAGAAAAAAAAAAAAAAAGAAAAAAAAAAGACAAGATGTCAAAAAATGAAGTATTAAGTCATTATTTGATTTGGTTTGCACAAAAAAGGGATTCATATTTGTATATATGGTGTTTTTTTAATTAGAGCTAGTAAGTGCAGCCAAGTACAGAACTGGTTAGCTGACATTACTTGAACACATTTTAATTATTTAGGTGTGTCAAAATTTTGGTTGCATCTAAATATTTCTTTCAGTTGATCAACCACTTAATATTTACATATTTCCCTTGTCACTGTGTGTCTGTTTTGTCTCTGTGACTACAGCCCTGACAAAACCCCAGATGAAAGGGCAAGACACAGAGCTGGTCAGGGCTCAGTGACTGCATGGATTAGATGAGTTAACTCTTGTCACATATCTTCCTCATTACGCTCTCTAAATATGGAACTTGTGACTGACAAGAGGCTGTGCATCATCAGATGACTTATGGCTGCAAATATCATTTGATGTACTGTAAGCTGGGGACAGCGTTGCCATGTTACTCAACTAAAGGCCCACGCTGAAAACAAACAAATTAAAGAGCTATTGCTTCAGACATCACCATAAACTGCAGATACAGAGGTTATAAATAGCGGCCTTAAAATAAAGTGGTGAGTAAAGTAAATAGAAATGTATACAGCATCTGTTTCATGGTCTGCTACAAACATATGCTCTGAACACTGAACCAAGGATTACTTTACATAGACACACACGTCTATTTGCTCTGCATACTGCCATCTATTTTCTCTCTACGGTAGCTCCTGCATAAAACAAGATATGAGGATTTTCTTGAGCAGTCATGATTTCTGGAAAGAGACATTGCCATTGAGTTTAAAATGTATTTTTGGGGTGCTTGGAGCAGCACAAGCTGGAGAAAAGTATTCAGATCCCTGGCCCAATTTTACTGTTACTAAAAGTGCTAAAATCACACTAAGAAATGACTCAACTGAAAGTAAAAGTTCTGCATACAAATTCTACTTTTAAGTAAAAGTACATAAGTATCAGCATCAAAATGTACTAAAAGTAGTAAAAGTTTAAATACACATTTTTCATAATGGAGCCACTCACATTGTTTTATACATTCTAAATATATTATTAGATCATTTGTATTGATGCATTTATGTATGCAGCATAGCAACCTAAAGGTCTCATTTTAACAATTTAAGGATCTGTTGTTAGGTCAAATTAAGTCCATTTTAAGTACATACCTATAATTTATTACACAAATAAACAAATAAAAAATAAATTTCAAACTAAAACATATCTAAAGATGTCAACTGTAGTGGAGTAAAAAGTAGAACATTTGCCTCAAATTGTAGTGGGGTAGAAGTATTAATTAACAAAATTGGAAAAAGTACATACAAAGCGCTGAAAGAGTCTTTTCAGCACTTGGTTACCAACAAGAGACACTGAGAATAATTAGGGTACACTAGATATAAGAACTGAACTGTGAAGCATGATCCCTTTAAATCCTGCTTACGAGGACATCTAGTGGTTCCTTTCTTCCATGTGCTCAAGTGAAAAGACGAGACTCTTTCATAGAACAAAAGGGCTTTATTCCACAATATAAACTTGTAACATCTCCAGCTACCCGAGTCTTCCCCTCAGTTTCTTATGCCGGGTTACATGCTGTGGTGGTAACATGTCAGCAGCGCTAGCCGCCACACCACAGATGTAACCCACCCATCTGTGTAGCTCTCTGTACAACACACCATCATCGCGAAATCACCAACACAACTCAGCCGAGATTAAGCCATATTAAGTCGATTCAGACAAAAATTATTGCTCAGATAAATAAACCTATTCTACAAAAATGGGAATAATTATATTAAGATGCATGTACTAAACACTGGATTTCAAAGAAAAAATTGTAATAGTCATTTTTTCGGGGGAAAGGGTATGAAAACTGTGACTTCTGTCCCCTTAGCTCTGGTTTAACATGCAAGGAGGTTCCAGAGGAGACGATATTAACCCATGATTAACCCTCTTTACTCATGTTAGACTCCTTTTGCGCCAATGTAATGGAATCCCATGCAGCACACTTCACATCCTTTGTATTTTTTTCTTTTTCATTTAGACAACCACAAACAATTCATAAGAAGAAAGAAATATATATAATATATATATGTAAAAATACAAAAAAATAACTAAACATTATAGTTCTGGACAACAAGTCAAAGAGGAGATAGCACCGTTGTTACAAAAGGGTCAGACAGACGTGACAAGGTGAGGGGAGAGGTGACGCATCCAGACTGGCGGCTCGAATAAGCGGACTGATGATGGACGTCAGCCTCCTTCAGAAAAAAAAAAATTCTACCTTCTCTTTATTTTCTCATGTGTCCATCGCTCAGTGTACACATCATACATATGTAGTCCTCCTTCTCTGCCATCTCGGCCGTGACGCCAACGCAGACCTGGTGGAACCACTGGTTACAGCTGCCGTCACACTGGACCCAATCCACCTGCAGGAGAACACATGCATTGTTTTAACATCCAGGAGAATTAAATTATATTAAATAAAATGTATAGTTCCTTTATTTTGATGATTGAAATCTTCCTCCAAACTTTTCAGCATGGTAGGTTGCTGTGTCAGAGGTATGTATTAATAGCTGCCTGCAGCTCAAGTCAGTGCTATGAGAGATAAGTTAGTTGGCTGGAACACACTGAAATGCTCCTTAGAGCTGAGGGGAGCTGTAGATTCAGATGGATCGCTAAGTATGAGCGACACCATTCACATGAAAATAGTCATGTCATCCATAGTTAATATAAAAATAATTAAGTTGAGTTTAAAAGCACTAGGTAACACTTCTGTTTCTTTGATCCTAAAAGACACATCCGTCTTATAACATTTCTGACAGCCCCATATGTCCACTGACACTGATGTCAATCTTTTCTCACCTCATCTCCCTCTGGCAGCTGACACCTCTCTGCGGGACACACAGCCATTTCCTCATCAGAGTCATCAGACTGGGAGAAATCAGAGCGGGGAGAGGACGAGGTTGAGGCCGGCCTCTTTTTATTCATCTTCTGTCGTTTGTGAGAGTGCTTTTTGCCCTTCACCCTGTGCTCTGCATCCAATCCTCCCGTCTCCAGATGCCGCTTTGCTTTCTTGTCTGAGCCAACTATAGTTTCTCTCACTTCACTGACATCGTCCTAAAAAAAAAAAAAGACAAATTACAAGTGACATTAAGGGAGTTATTTTAAAGTGTGTGAACCACTTTATTTTGCGGTAAGACTTTGTACCTTGTTCAGTGGCAGATTATTTCCCTGAGTGTTAAACTGCATGTGTGTGTCACAGTCTGTGGGCTCGTCTTGTGGCGGCGACATGCATCTGTCTATGTGCTGTCTGCTGGCTCGGTCCAATAAAATGTGAAAAAGGCTCTGGACCTCTGGCAGACACACCTGGAGCAGGAGCCCCTCCACCATCAGATCCTCCAGATCCTGACTCAGGCCTGTCACACAGAAACACACCCAGAATGTAAACAACAATCATCTGTACGAACCACGACTCTGCAATTCATAATAAGATGACACTGACCCTGCAGCGGGATGCATCTGTGCTCGGTGTAGAAGACAGTCTGAGCATGGCTTGTCCTATTCCACTCTGGAGTCAAACAAGGCGCCTGGACCAAAAACAAGAATCCTTGAACTTATTTGCACAAAATACTTTTTTAAAAATAAGATAAAAATTGTCACACAGAGATAAAAATTTACCTGAGTGTTGTTGTGAGCGTCATGGTTGCCTGATGCCCAACGGGTTAAAGTGGGAGGAGTTCCCGGTCTCTCTTCCAGTTCAGGCAGGTTACAAGACTGTGAGATTTCCTGTGCTCGCTGCTGCCAATTAAGTGTCCTCTCGACCAGATAGTGCAGTGCATCGCCCTCTGGCAGGCGCACCCCAATGCGCCGCAAAGATGTGAGTAGAGAGACGACTTTGTTCAATGGGGGCTTTTCTGAACGCTGGCACTGCGGACAGAGCCATGGCTGTGTTTCGCAGGAGTCTGACGGGTCTCTAACACACACGCTGTGAAAAGCATCCCTGCAGAGTTCACACTGTAACATTGCACCCATTGGTGCCTTCTGACAGATGCACACCTTCAGGTCCATACAGTCTGCTGTGGGAAGGAGTTTTGACTCATTAGCTGCCCTGAGATTAGAGAAAGCCTCCATCTCCCTTGTCCGCAGCTCCTCCAGAGTTGCCATCTGGTAAATAAAATACCGACTGAGTCAGTTTCCTTACAGTGCATCCAAACGACTACCAGCCTTTCACACATTTCAACACATTTATCTTATGATTACTTCACTTACTGCAGAGGTAGAATCCCTGGTCTCTGAAAGAGCTTTTTCCACATCACTGAGAGTGTTGAGACTTTTCTTTTTGTTACTTTTTGGCGATTCTTTCCCTTTCTTGGCCTTCCTCTTTGGAGAACCAATATTTCCAGCTTCACATCTTGGACACAGGACCTGCAATGAAGACAACAGCTTTAATTGTTAATTTCGACAAACAGGCTCACAGGAATAAAGACCAACATCCACAATCTCCATTTGTCTATTCAGGAGCAGCTCACATCTCTGTGCCTTTATTAAAACACTTTATGTTACCTTTAATTCTTTACTGACTTTATATATGCATATTAAACAAAATTAGTGAGTGAGAGAGAGAGAAAGAAGATCAAAAGTTAAAGCAAGGAGGAGTCTCTTTAAAGCTCCAGTATGTCCTCTCTTGCTGTCTGTGATGATAAATAGTTATATTAATACTATTGAAAAAACAGAGAATAATCTTAGGCTCCAAAACACTGTTAACCAAGTAGTCAATTGCATGTTGTTGCACAGCTTCTTGACCACAATGGCATTTAAAATGAGTAATCCCAGAGGTGAACTCCACAATCTCTTCTTCAAACTTTTATAAATAAAACCAAAGCTTAAAATTGGGATATTTAATTACCTTATTCTGCTTGTTCCATTTAAAGTTCTACCAGAATTACATTTTTTTTAATCACATGACAAAAATTCAGTGCAACTCTGACAGAACTGTAGCTTGTAGCTAACACAGAGCAGAGAAAAGAGATTGTAAAACTTTAAGTAGTTCAATTAGTTAAGCATGTGGAGCCCCCCTTTCCCCACAGTATTGGTAACACTTCCTATATTAAACTGGCCTATTCTTTTAATATCATTATTTATGGCATTATAACCATATTATACTGCACAGACATTGTGGGTACTCCCTGCTTCTAGCTAGGTTAAAGAGCAGCATCTTTTTTTTCCCGTCTAATGAGGCGTAAATGTGATTTACAATATATTTAAATCAAAACTACATCAGGAATTCATAAATATTAAAAAAGGAGGTGTAATGGAATCAGGTCCTGTGGAGATGAGGAGTAAGGGAGATTATGAGTCTATTATTAATTCAAAGTTTGATTTTACCTCCAATAAGGTCAGTGTTGAGTCTCTCTGAAGGAAAGTTGCAGCTGCAGATTCTTTCCATTCTTGCACTTCTACCATTAAGGACTCCAGCCGGTCTAAAGGCTCCAGGTGGACTTGAATGGCTTGTCCTCGCAGGACCATGTCAGAGAGGCTGTCCATCATCGGTGCACAATCACTGGCCTGAAAAAAGAAGGTGTTTTCAGCTTTATATTAAGAATCAACCTTAACAAAGAATGACATCCGTTAATATCCCCCTAATGTTAGGAAATGTTGAGTGTGTCCTAACCTGAAGCTCCTCAGCTTCCTGAAGCCACTCTCGAGCTTTTCTGATGGTGTCCTTCAGGAGAACACAGTTTGGGAGGTAAGCGGGGATGCCAGATGCCTTCTCAGCAGCAGCACTAAGTGTCTCTATGGAGTGTGGAGATCTGATAGGCAGGAAAACACAAATGATACAATGTATCACTCATAAAACACATGCATATACTCCAAGTAAATAACTCTCTATAACAGCTATTGTCATGACATTTTCTTCAGACATCTTCACAGGAAGCTTTCTGAAATTATTTTTCCAACCAACACATCTATATAAATTTTCCTGTACACTCCAAGTTTAAAACTAATACTTCTGTGAGTATAAATTCACAAAAAGTGTCTTAGATGTTGGGCATACACAAGAAAATTAAATTCTAAACAATATTTCTATACTGTGGAACCCAGAATGCAAGGCTGCAGTAAGCTTAGCATAGTGAAGGAACGCAACACTTTTAAAAAATATAGAAATTTAAGCTCTGATTTGAAATTACTGTTACTGATAATGGAGAGAAGAAGATGCACATTCCTGACAGCCATGCTATTAAAGCCTTTGAAAAGCACTTGTGACAGTTAATACTGAACAGCATTGATTACCAATGGAATGAGGGCAGAACTAAATATGATGCTCACTTTTTGTTGGTCTTGTTGAATATTCTAGCAGCAGCATTTTGCACTAGCTGTAATTAAAATGAAGCAAGATCAGGAGCACTGACTGTAATATTACATTATTCACGTACAATCAGTGCATATACCTGGACAGAGAGTAACAGGTATTTACAGAGCATGAAAACCTATCACAACATCTTCTTGGTGATGTTTTTCCACCTAGTGGCTTAGATGCTCACATTGACGTGCCATGGCGCTGCTGCCCTCACCTGGCTTTAAGGAGACTGCTCGCTTTGTCCTCCCAGTGCTCTGACACAGTGAGCAGCTCCTGCAGACGAGCCATGGCTTTCTCCACTGATGGATGAGGCTCCAGGCCAACCCCCTGATCAATAAGCCTCCTCATGGTCTCTAGGGTCAGGGTGGCGGGCTGAGCGCGGGCCTGCTGCACACCCTCCAGCCAGCGGGCCTGCTCCAGCCTGACTCTGAGGAGAGGCAGCTCGGGCAGCTCCACATCGAAATCGAAGCTGACGTCTAACAGGCTCTGGATCTCAGCAACACTGGGAACTTCATCGGCCAGGACTTTCTCACTGTGCTGCTGGAAGTCTTCAATGCGATTCAGGAGTTCCTAAAGAGAGACATCAATTCAAAGACACAGGAAATAAGAAAATGTGTGCTTCATGTATTATTTTCCACAGAAAACACTGTAGTTGTACACAGTGGTACACAAATGTTTGGTTACACTGTAGCTACAGGTTTTGTCTGTGGTCTTTTAGTGTCATAATGTATAGTGCTACCAACTATGCTTTTCATATCCTAACCTTTATTTTGCACCGCTACATATCCACTCTTTTGTAAATGCATCTTCCTTGTCCATTTTTTCTTTACTTTTATTTTTTTTATAATTTGGGGTCCTATTGTATAGTTTTACTAAATATGAAAAATCCAATAACAAGTACCAAAGAAAAAATCTTTGGTTAAATAACAGGAATGCTTTTTTCCTCTGCTGCCTACCTTCAGCATGGGGGCTTGAGGGAGGCTGCAGGAGAGGTTATACAGCTGCCTCACGAATGAACGCAGCTCCTCCACGGTCAGCTGGCTGCATGATTTCCCACTTCCACACCGATACCTTGGAGACAGGGCCAATCAATTAAAGAAATGAACCCCATTAAGCCACTGATAGTACCTCCCAACTTAAGGAAATGTAGAGAAATGTGAAAGACGGATAATCTATACACTAAGCTGATGTAGTGGAGTGTATTATCGCTACCTGGTCTGCCTCTTGCCATTCAATAGCTGCTGTGCCACCGAGGAGCACTTCTCTGCGTCTTGCGTGACCAGACGTAGCCGACGCAGCAGGTCATTGTCAGGAAACAGGTTGGACTCAGACTGAGCAACAAGTGAGCGAAAGACTGGCAGTCCTGAGGAGAGAAGAGGTGGTGAATCACAGCATTGGTTTAAGACAACTCCTTAAAACCTGAGGGTTTTCTAAAAAACTGCACAGAATATCAATGTATCCTAAATAATTCATTTGTCAGACTCTGCAGCAGATCAAGACATGAAATAAAAACGCTTGAAAGCTAAAGCCCTTGGCTTTGACTGAGCATTGCCTTTGCCCAAAAGTGCATTCCCATTTTTTAAAACATTCATATAAACAACCAAAATATATGAAAAATCTATTACCCTCATGGAAATTAGTCTGAGGTTTTTGCTTTTAGATTGTTTTATCCACTAAATCTTAAATATTGTGTGTAAGAAATTTGTCTTCAATTTTAAAAGTTGGTGTGTGACCCAACCACGTCATTTAGGAAGTTTTAAAAACTGCAGTGTTACAAAAGCTAGGATATGGCTGCAGGGCAGCAGGATGTACGGAGATCATATTCATTTAGATTTAAGAAGGAAGAACTGGTATGATCATTTTTTTTCTTTATTTGCTGTGGCTACTTACCTTTCTTCTTTTCTAGTTTAGCCTCGAGAGTCTCTGTCACAAGGCAGGCCCAGTCATCATACTGTTCAGCTCGCTGCTTCACTGCATTCATCATAGGATACAGCTCGTCCAGTGTGAATCTGAAACTGCAGGAGCATACACAACATACACACATTTAATTAAGTGCACAAATGGAATTCAGGATGCCCTGAATATTCAATATTCATTGCATTTCAACATCACAGTTAATAGCACTGTATCAGCTACTGGGAGACTTACTTCAGTGTGTAGTCGCTGATGGGGCAGGAGCACAGGTCGTTGATGTGGTACAGACAGACCAGTACTCCAGGGCTACAGGGACAGGTTATCGCAGACAGGTAGCATGTTGTCCTGCACCTGGCACACTGCCGCTCGTCATCCTGGAGGTTATCATATTTTGCTTCCGTACAATGCAACACCCCCTGAAGGTGTGAGACAACAACAAGGGTGTTAAAAAGCAAACACCACAGCGAGCCTGTTTATTTGAGTGAGAATTATATTTCTTAATGCTATATATATATATATATACACGTCATTGTTGAAAGCCTGGCCCTTACATTTCAAGCTATCAACAAAACTGTAAAACCACACACTATGATGTATATTTGCAGATTGAGAAGAATTTTGGCTCTGTGGAAAACTAGTTGTCTGGACATCCTCCTGGCTCAGGAAGAAACCCTCAACAGTACTATGGTAAATAGATATTGTACCATTTTCTTCACTTTCTCTCTCTGTTTCCCCTCGTCTCGTATCATGGCAACCATGTCTTTGTGGACAGCTGAGGCCAGGACCACATCCAGGGTGCCTGCTTTCAAGGCCATGTTGCACACCATCTCATCATGGGAGAACACATTGTACCGGTGCAGCATACGATAGTGGTCAACACACTGCCTGCCAAGAGGCATCTGGTGTAACAGAGGGGAAATGCTAGTTGTAAGAACAGTTAATTCAAGTTGTGTCAAATCCACAAATAAACAGGAGTAGGTAATGCATAATATTCAGTGAAGCTTATTCTGCTATGACTGTGAAAATGTGTTTACTTTAACTGTTTCCTTTAAATCATTTTTTAAACAAAAATGGAAAAGCTTTTCAAATGTGAATATGTTCGGGTTTTTGTCGGATACATACCCAGTCCACAGTGCAGAAGTTTACTGCCTCAGCAAAGTTGAAGCCCTGATTGAAACCACTGTGGTAGGCTCTAGGAAATGTGATGACAAACTCACCAGCACACTGGTTTGTCCTGTAAATCTAAAGGAAAGAAGACGATTTACTGTATGTTCCTGTAACAAACAGAAGGCATCAGTTCATGTAAAAGAGCTTGTACAAATACATACTGGGACTCCGTGGGCCATCAGGGTGTTGGGGTTCATGATCGTGACCAGCTGGTGCAACAGGTCAGGCTGAGACTCAAACAGCTCTGGGGCTAGTTTCCTCATCACTGCCTCCAGCTGTTCTGCAGCAAAACCAGGAGCGCCATACCAAGTTTTGGGTTCCCCCCTGGTAGTGAATGAGATAAAAATAAGATTTAGCTTGTTACTGAACAAGACAGGCTGGAAATATAGCAACATCGCCCAGCATGAATAATCTTTTTGTGCTTATACAGAAAAGCCCTTGAGCCTTAAGTACCAGTGCAGGTAGTTGATTGAGTAGCTCCAGTGATCCTCAATATGCCAGCAGAAGGAGGAAAAGCACATGCCAACATAAAGCCACGGCAGCGTCATCCCACAGATGTCAGCTGTCACATGAGTCAGTACAGAAGGGTTCATCATCGCCAAGTTGTTAAGGTTCCAGCCACTCTTGAGGTATTTCTGCAAGACAGATGACATTATAAAAACACAGTAATATACTGTTACACTGTTCTGATGTATTCAAATACAACTGCCTTAGATGTTTTTGCTTCTTAAGGGTTTTCCTACAGTTACCTCAATGTGATTCTACAGACACTATCTTTAAGGCTCTGTGGGGTGAATCGATTTACTGGCTTACCTCATCATCTGGGGAAACCTTAAATTTTCCATTAGGAATGGGGAACCCACTCCCAAACTCCTTTGAAGCGATATCTGCTCCGTATTCTACAGTAACGTCCTCCTCGATGGCTCCCACCAAACGCCAGAATTCTTTCTCCACCAACTCTGTGGGTACCATCTGTGAGAAATATATGAAAAACACATTTTTAATTCTAAAAATACTCAGAGCAAGAGACTGAAAGATGTATTCAGAAACATTTTTCTGCTTACATGAACTGGCATGTTGAAGTAGTCGGATTTGAAAGCATCAGCCATTTGCCCAAATGCACGCAGGGAATAGTCTCTGTATGCTTGTTCAAAGCCAAATGCCTCGTGAGGTTTGTTGCATTCCTGTGGGTGAAGAAAAAAAACAACAAACAATGTAGAAATATGCTAATTGTGTTTCAGAGTCTTTGCTTTATTCTACTTATTCTAATGCTACAAACATTTGTACTACTTACCTTTATAGGAGTAGATCAGTTTCGATAACTTAACTTAGGAGCACTTAATTAGGAGCCTTTTTGCTTGACTTTAATCTGACTTTGCAGTTTGTTCTCACCTGAGCGAGACACTTGGGGCACCTCCAGTCTCCTTTGGGGATGCTGGGCAGAGGAGGGATCAGGCAGAAGGTGTGGTAGCTGTCGTCACAGCCGTCACACAGCAACAGACGTTCTTCATCTCCCCCGCTGCCGCACACCAAACACACAACCAGATCCACCTGGAGAGCAGAAGGTGGAGTTTGTAATGATCTTCAGTTCAGAGCCATAGCAACTGAAACAAACAGCTTCATTTCAAAGCTAATGCAGTTTCTATAAACAGACTTTAAATAAACTAAAGACAATTTTACAGTTAATGTTAAGTGATTGGAGCTGAGCTTCTCAAGATGCATTAACCTACCAAGCCTATTAATTCATGAACACTAAATTTAATATCTTATCCAGATACATCAGCCAAAAAGGAGATAAAATATATTTGTACTTACTGGACTGGGTAGAACAGGAGGGATGAATTTCTTGTACCGTGACTTCACTATGACTTTTTCAGGTTCAATTATTGGTTCTTTACTTTCAACTGGTTCTTGTTTCACTGGAATGGGAATCTCTTTTTCTGCAAGACAACAGGAAACATTAGTAACCACATTACAGAGAGAAGTTATGTTCTTATATGAACTTGACTTGAACCACCCCTGTTAGCATTTATAAGCAGAATATACAAACATTTATTAAATATCTCTTAATGCTGAAATGTATTGTTCTCCAATATGAGGCCATTTCATGTGTGTTTATTAATGTAAACTATTTGTCAATTAAGTGACAAATTAAATAAAAATTTAAGTGCAAAATAAATAAAAGTTTCAAGTGAAATTAAATACAAACATACATGCATACATACATAAATAGCAACAACAGCAAAATTATCTATCATGATATCTTGATATATAAATAATAATTGAATGCAAATAAATAATCAATTCTTATTTTTAAGTGTTTCATGCATGTTTCCTGATGATCTGTAAAGTCTTAAAAATTGCTAAATCCAGAAAGAATGTTGGCAAATTGGCAACAATGTGTGCGTTGCTGTGTGACTGTCATGGCCGACCAAGCTGAAACTCAAAGAACTACAACCATCAGTCAATTGGACGTGTTTTTTCTCTAATCTCTGCGTACAACTACACTTCATTGGGTTATAAGCCATTTATGAACTGCTTCTGACCACTAAATACAGATATTCAGAGTAAATTGATACCATACATACTGCAAATGTTATTAGTGTAGTATTTTTTTCAATTTGGGATGTGGAGCTGACCTGGTTCTTGCTTGGCAACGAAAGAACCCATCCTTCGCCTCAGATTGGGCTTGTTGTCTCCAGGCTCACCCGGCTCAATCTTCACACAGGCGGCCTAAAGGAAACATGAGAAGTTGAACTGCAAAAAAACTTAAAAACCACTAAAACTGGGATGTTAAAATATGTGGACAATAGTGAATATTTCTGATCTTTTCATGTCCATCAGTAGACGGTCTTCATTAGGTGTTTGAAGTCCTCTTTGACATCACTTACCTCACACCTCATGCGCTTGGCTCTGCGAGCGGTGTGGCCGGTGTCCGGTGTCTGGGCTGTCTGCCTCTGAGCCTGGTCCTGCAGCTTGAGCTCCTTGGTGTCCACGCTCTCCATGCTTACTTTACTCTCCATTGGCTGGATAGGCTTCTGAACACACTGAAAAAAGTGCATGCTAGTCAAAACCACATCCAATATGCTCTTAAAATAACATGTGTGTGCCTAACTGGAAATACCTGTTTGCTCAAATGTAGCAATCAGTAAAGGGATTACCTTTTTTTTTAGTTTACCAACAAAATAAGTACTAGGAGCCATTTGTTACTATCAAATATAGTTGAAAGAATGGGATTTACAAGTAAATTATATATTCCATACTGAGTCACATTTATCAATTCAGCATTTGGGATACACAGTCTCAACTTAAGAGCCAGAGGACAAAAGAGGCCATAAGAGGATGTAGTTAGTTACAGCTGATCAGCCCGAACAGGAGCACAGAGATTCAGGGGAACATGCCAAATCAGGACACAAAAGACAAAATCGGGCTGAGGTATGGTGAACAAGTAAAAAAATTCTGAATTTAAGGACCTGTCTGTGAGTTCTCAGTTTAATAATTATAATAACATCTGAAAAAAAAGAACATCTACACCAATATTTGACCCGATAATTAGTTTAAGAAGGGGTGAATTAAAAGAATCATGCCTGCAAATATAACAACAAGAAATTTGACATGCAGTTTCCTGTCCAGGTGTAAACAAACATGCATTCAATGTTAATTGTGACACTGAGTGGCTGCTGACAATGACACAAACATACCTTTTCAAGTTCAGGATCAGCCTCCAAACGCATCAGTTTGGAAACTGTCTCTGGTGCCTGAGGCAAGAAAGAGCTTGGGTAATACAACAATTTAGAGTGACCTGGTAAGAGGTCACACAGCACCAATCATTGGATAAGCTCTCTTGCAAAATGTTTGGGAATATTTGGGTGCAAAAGCTATATAATGATGCGACACCAGAGCGTAAATACATACTGTAAAAAACAAACTTTCATTTCAACATAAATGACATAAATATAACATGCATGTCCTAATAATGCATTTGTTTGTATTTATGTTTATGGTCTAAATGGATTTATATTCCTAAAAATCTTAGATTGTTATAATTTCTTTGTGTTTAAAAGGGAAACATATTATGGAATACTACATGTGTATTTTAACTCTTACGAACATGAAGTCACTTGTAGTAATAAAACATATAAATAAGCATTATTAGGGTTTTGTTTACAGATGAGTCACACGTGAACAAGAGATGCTGTCATGATAATGCAGGAGTCCAACTCACCAGCAGGTTCGCTCCAGCCTGAAACAGATTGTATGGGTAGAGAATTTTCTCATAATGCCCTCTCAAGTGTGAGCCAACAGCTTTGCCCGGGGCAAAACCCATTTGTAGTGCTATCTTAGTCCATCGTCTGTCCTGACAGACAATGTCAAATCCACCCTCATCTGCTACCAGCTGAAAAGACACACAAGTTACGTTAACAGGGTGAGATGTTTATTTAACTGCATTTCATATGTACAATTATTAAAATATAATGTACAGAAGTGTCATTATCAACCTTATTTAGCTTATATAGATCCAAAATCTTCCTTTCCACGTGAGGAATCTTCAAAGTACATCCCTGTAAATCCCAGAATTTGGCAATCTGGTCCAAGAAGTTGAGCTTCACTCTCGTCTGAGCCTGAAAATATTAGTCAGCCATAAATTCATTAAATTCAAGGAAATGAGCCAAGACAAGGTTTTCAAGGAAAACCAATGCAATCACTGAGGAAAATAACATAGGGGCTAAAAATAATCTGAACAGGCTGGATTTTTAATCACGAACAGGGTAGTGTGTCCTATTTGAAATAAATAAGTAAATCATTCCATGCATTTCAAGTTTAGATTAAATTAGATTAAATAACATTTATGCATCTCACTTTGCAGTTTATCCATTGTTGCATAATATTATCACAAGCCGTTCGTAACATTACTATTATTGTATGTGAAGCCTGCATGGGTTTACTTACATAAATAAGGTAAATAAAAATAAGCCCCATTTTACAGTTTTAGGGTGTTGACAGACAAACACAGCCTAATAAAACCCACCTCCAGTTCATTGAGCCTCTGGATCCGTGGAACAAAGTGAAGTTTGTCGACATCACAAGCAAACGGAGGCTGCCAACCCTAAACAGCAACAAAAATACACACAATGACACATGAAGGTCATAATAATATGTAGCTGTGAAATTTATTTAGTATTTATGCTTTTATGCTTGCTTTAATGATTTACTAAATTGGTTTATCTATATCTTATACCTTTGAAGAAGATCCCACTGTGACAACTGTTTTTTTTTTTTCAAAGCATGATACCATTTTTTTGAGATTCATATTATTTACATATAGTGAATAAAATAAACTTAAATTAGGCAGATAAAAGAGGCTCGTGACTACATGGTTGCAGGTTTTTTAAACTGATCGTAAAATGAAGTTTGATATAAGAGCAAGGCCTGAAAGAACATGGTGATCCTTTTCAGTTTATAACTCACAACCTTGATCAATATCAGTGTCAATACTAAACACAGCCTTTTAATTACGCCAACAATATCCAAACACATGAGCAAAGACCCAAGTTCTTGTTTTAAGTCAGTAGCCATCATCCCCCACTGGCACACAAAATGGCCAGATGGAAGACTCACCAGCCCAGCTTACCACAAAGCCAACATGGAGGACAACACCCTACAACACAGGCTCATACATGAACACTGGCTCATCTTCCAAGAAACTTCAATCATCATATCTTGCAACAAAATTCTAATATTGTTAAATATGGCGTGTTGGACCAAAACTTAAAAAGTCACAACTTGTTATTAACAATATTTTTGGTATTTATATTAAAATAACCCAGTGCAATTCTTCAGTCCAACCATGGGGCCTTTTTATGACACTCAAACTATAAAGGGAGCATTTATTTGATCTGCCCCATGAAACAAAAATGCACTGCTGCAGATATTCATTAGGAGCTGGCAGATGATTGAGAAGTGATGGATGGATGCACACTGACTGACCCAACTGAATCATGATCCTCTCCAACAAATAATTAACCTCAATTGCGGGGCTGTGAGGACATTAAAGGGACAAATATCAAGAGATAACAACCTTGTTTATTATCTGATCATCACTATCTTCTACGCAGAAGAAGGAGAATGGCTTCCGCATAGCCACCTATGTCAAAGCTGAATTATGACAGGTTGGTTGTTGAGCTAGCGTTAGCCTAGCTGGCTAACAGCTCAATGAACGGAGCACCGAGGCTTTGTTGACACACGGTGAACCGCGACTATAATCCACTTTAAATGCGGTGACACATCTTAAATGCTACTTGGAAGCTTTAAACCGACCAAAAACAGCGCCGTTAGGACGTGAATAAACACGATTGAGAGCTAGCTAGCTGCGAGCAGCACAAAGAATGAACACAGCCGTACGTTACATCCGCCATGTTGAACAGTCCCTTTAAATCCCAACGGCTCGGTCCATCTACAACCGTCTCAACGGTCAACTAATCCCGCATAACCGTTTTAATAACCACACTCACCGGAGGCGGTCGGACTTTGCAGATGCCATTTTTTTCGGCGATGGGACGGATCTTATTGATAAAAGCAAAGGGGTCTTTAAATTCTTCCCAGCTCGGCTCGAAGACCGGGCACTCCGGAGGAGGCTTGAACTCGTCCGGCCGAGGCTGGCTCATCGTTTCGGACCGACCGAGGTGCTTGCTCGGACAGGACAGGTCACACAGAAAGTATCGCCCTGTTGCGTTTTTTCTATTTTTTAAAAATAATAATCCCGCTTGTTCGCCCTCAGTCTCAGTGGCAGTCAGTCAGTCGTCACCAGCACGAGAGGAGACAGCTTACACACATACACATACACACACAAACATACACTCACACACACATCCATGCACAGTGAGGAGAATGTTCCAAGGCAGTGAGCACGTCCGCTGGAAAAACTAGACACCGCGCGGCTCATATTGATGCCGGAGTAATTAATCAGCCTGCACAATGTCTGATATTACACATACTTCTTAATGAGCAACTGAAGCAAAGTATGATATACTTTTTTGTCAGTGTTGTGGTGAAAATAATAGTTTTTAAATAGACCTAATTTTATATAAAGGCATCTTACTGTTTCATCCTCATTTATGATGTTCTCACAACCTCACATTTTTGTAACCACACTACTAGATAATTTAACACTGATGGATGTTTTTACACTGATATTGCTACTTTTGCTTAAGTAATAAATTTGAGTATGTCTTTTGCCACTGACGAATAATGTCGTGTAGGGTTATGTCTTGTTTGTCATTATTATTATTTTATTATCATTGTAAATATTACTAGTAGAAGTTGTAGGAGTATTAGTACCGTATAATTATTATTATTTTTTAAATATATTGTTGACTTTTGGCTGTAGCATTCTGGCAACAGATTAAGTCACAAGAGACACTTTCACTTTCCAATTCTAGATTTGTGTGGTTACTAACATTTGAGGGTCTGAAAAGATTGTAAATTAAAATATTGCCACATTGTGTATTTACGTAAAATGGGGAGTAATTACTGTTAAACTGATCAGAGTAAACATGTTTACTGTTCAGATGATACAAGTGTGACCTTTTGTCTATCTAAATGTATAAAAGGTTACCTGTGCTGAAACCCGAAACCATACTGTCCACCACATGGCAAAAATAAAAAATAATGAAAATGATAATATTACCAATATTACCTCGACTACTACTACTACTACAACTACAATATAAATAAGAATAACAATAATGTCCATATAAATATATATATGTATATACTTGGACTTTTTACTAAAGTAAAAGAAGCAAGCCCTTCATTCAAATATCCCAAATATCCTTACAGAATCAAAAGATCAAAAGTAAAACAAGTCCAAACCTAACCCTAACCCTATTGGACAGAATGGCCCATTTCAGGATATCATATATAATCTATTATGTAATAAAATTATATATGCATTATATATAAGTGTTAGAATCTGTTTAATCTATTTGCTGGGTTACCATAAGAATACATTATCATCCATTTGTTAATTAGAGTTTGAATCACATTTCAATCTGTAAAGTTAAGTAAAAAAGCTCATTATTTCCCTCTGAAATGCAGCGGTGTAGTTTAAAGTAACATAAAACAAAACAACTCCTTAAAAGTGATCTTAAATGCAATACTTGAATAATGTCCTGTAGTAACGTGCCCATACAACCTAAATGAGACAAACTGAAATATCCAATACGTTCACAAACATTTTCACTTTTAAAGTATGCAGGACGATTATTATGTTTGCTCAAAAGGCAACAGCAGAAAATCTGCAATATTTATTATTCCCAAACAAATGAGTTTCACCAAACTGGGAATCACATTACAAACACTCACTGCTGAAATAATAAAGTGTAAACTGTGAAACAATTCTCCTCTTTGTAGACTGTCTTATGTTTACACTTTACACGCGGATGAATCTGTTCAGGTGACACCTTCACGGCTGCCGGGACTCGTTCTTTAAATAGCCAGCCTGTGCAGTTTGATTGGATGCTTCTGTTCGTTTTATAACATCTGCTGCTGCACGAACACGGCCGCTCCATCCGCTCAGCTCAGCACACACTTGGTTCAACGTTTAGATTTGGATGCAGTTCAGGGTCATGAAGGCAATAATGGGGAGTGTGAGCTCATCGTCTTAGTTCAGGAAGGAAAGAAAAAAAAGGGTTAAATGAGATTATGTTAAAAGAAAAATTATTTTAAAAATGTTTAAAAATATTATCCCTTATTTTATTATTTCTCATTATTTTCCACATTTTAATGTATTTGTTTTGAAATTAAATTAATATTTATATGACTATTCATAATAAATAAGTTTAACTGTGCCAAATAGACTATAAAATAGAATAAAGTTGATTTGTCCAGTGAAGTATATCCACTGAATATATGTAATCTCCTTTTTGACTGGAAATAGGTGGAGTCGTTGTGGGGAAGTAGTGGTTACATGGTGCCGAAGTACATTAAGAGTCCTAGGACTGATAGAAAAAAAAATAACAAAGGAAAGGGGGAAAAAGAGAAAGCAATTATTTAAAATAATAAGAAAAAAAGGATAACCACCTAAATACAAGTTTCACACCAAATATTTGCAGACAAACTTTATTTCACAGCACAATTACAAAAAATACAACTTTTATCTTTGTAATCTTAAGCAGATGTTAAAAAACCATGACATCAGTTTGGTTAACTCCAGCATAAAGGATACACAGTACAGATATAAAACCAGGAAAATAAAAATCACTCATGCAGCCTGAAAGCATTCAGTATTCTTGGTCGTCGTCATTTTCAGGGTCGAGGTTTGATTGACCCAACTCCTCGTAATCCTTCTCCAGACAGGCCAGGTCCTCTCTGGCCTCTGAAAATTCTCCCTCCTCCATCCCTTCGCCCACATACCAGTGCACGAACGCACGCTTGGCGTACATGAGGTCAAACTTGTGGTCGAGGCGAGACCAGGCCTCGGCGATGGCGGTGGTGTTGCTCAGCATGCACACGGCGCGCTGGACTTTGGCTAGGTCTCCACCAGGAACTGCCGTTGGAGGTCGGTAGTTAATTCCCACCTGTTCAGACAAAGAGAAAGACCACAGAGATAAAGCTTCTGTACCTCCATGATGTCACTTTTCAGTACACACACACGATGCACACACGAATCACAAAAACGCTTTTTATCCAAAGGGCCTTGTGGAGCGTAGGCATCTCTAGATTAGCATCAGTGGTGGAAGAAGTATTCAGATCCTTTATTTAAATGACAGTCCTGACACCACGCTGTGAAATTATTGTGTTATATTGTTATAATGTTATATATATATCATTAATACATAAATAGATTATTTGTACTGATGCACTTATGTGAGCAGCATTAAATTTGGTAAATATAGGACTGTTATGAGTTTTAATTACAAAAAAATGTGTTATCACTTTAAATTTATCATGTTGTTTTTATGATAAATCACCTGAAAGGTTCCTACAGCAGTCAGCTAAATGAAGTGGAGTAGAAGTTTAAACTTATTTTAGAGGAAAGTATTCTTCCCTTTTAAGTAACTTTGTTGTTTTAGGCTATTTATTGAAAGTAAACACAACGAGTGGCCATATGTAACATCAAGCTGCTCTGATGCTGCAGTCTGATCCCAACTCGTCAGATAAACTTCAACTTCATCTGCAACCCAAACACCTCCATCTCTTGTTGGACCTGAGTTGTGCTTTTAATTGTTATGTAACCAACCACAGGAATTGTTTATCACTGCGGATATTTTTAAATTACAATACAAAAGAATCCAGGAGCGTCTCAAACACACGCCTAAAGGTCACCTTGTGCGTCGGTATCGTGCCCTTAGGGAGGTCATCCGTCTGGATGCCTTCAGATGCTGCAGGGATATCATGAACTGAAGGAGAGAAGCTTTTCATACAGCATAACGCTTAGGAATTTAATTTAGAAGCATGTTGGGCAGAGAACAGTCATAACACAAACAAACAAAAACTGTGCCGGTCAGGCGTGTGGCTCCTGCAGACAATAGGACCTGTGCTGTCGCCAGTGGTGGAATGTGGAAGTACATTTACTCAAAAACTCTAAGTACAGTCTTAAAGTACTTGTTTAGCTTCATGGTTCTACTCCTCTAAAATTTGAAGCAATTATTGTACCTTTTACACACTACATTTAGCTGACAGCTTTAGTTACTTTTCAGATAAAAAAAAAAATGATTATGCATGCTGAAAGATTAAAGTATATTAATTAGTCTTTTTTTTTCCTGACCTGGACAACAGTGATAACTGCTAACATAAATGCATTAAAAATGATATGAG
>JAOWBC010001714.1:21469873-21495854 GCA_028566105.1 Hypoplectrus providencianus
CAGTACATTTGCTCAAGTATGGTATCAAAAGTACACTTTTGATGTGCTTTATTTGAGTGTTTCCATTCATGTAACTTACTACTTCTACGCTACTATTTTTATTTTGAAGCAAAAAATGTTGTTTTTACTTCACTACATTTAGCTGATAGCATACAGGTCAAGATTTAACATGAACATGATGGTCAATTTAAAATTACTATGCATTCCTTTAAATTAAACAAATGTATTTTAAATATTTATAACAATCTGATTCTGCGTAAAATAATTCAATTCTGGTAAAAAAGTACTCTAGTATTGATACTGTAAGTACTTTTTGATGCTGATACATTTGTACTTTTACTTTAGTAAGTGTTGAGTGCAGGAATTTAGGTGTAGTGGAGTAATTTCACAGTGTGGTATTGTTACTTTTACAGAAGTAACAGATCTGGATACTTCTTCACAGACTTCACAGCACTTCTGTCTCGTACCTTGAAGCCAGTCGGGCACCAGTCCACAAACTGGATCGAACGTCTCATCTTTATATTTGCGATGGCGGCGTTGACATCCTTTGGGACGACATCACCTCGGTACAGCATGCAGCACGCCATGTACTTGCCATGACGGGGGTCACACTTGACCATCTGATTGGTCGGCTCGAAGCAGGCGCTCGTGATCTCGGTCACAGTCAGCTGCTCGTGGTACGCCTTCTCAGCAGAGATGATGGGCGAGTATGTCACCAGAGGGAAGTGGATACGTGGAAATGGGACCAGGTTGGTCTGGAACTCCATCAGGTCCACATTGAGGGCGCCGTCAAAACGAAGCGAGGCCGTGATGGAGGACACAATCTGACCGATCAACCTGTTGAGGTTAATGTAACCGGGACTCTCGATGTCCATGTTGCGGCGACATATGTCGTAGATGGCCTCGTTGTCCACCATGAAGGCGCAGTCGGAGTGCTCCAGGGTGGTGTGGGTGGTCAGGATGGCATTGTACGGCTCCACCACAGCGGTGGACACCTGCGGAGCCGGGTACACAGCAAACTCCAGCTTGGACTTCTTGCCATAGTCGACAGACAGACGCTCCATCAGCAGAGAGGTGAAGCCGGAGCCAGTTCCACCTCCAAAGCTGTGGAAGACGAGGAACCCCTGCAGACCCGTGCACTGGTCCGTCTGATGGGAGACACAGAGGGACAAAACGGACTCTGTTACTGAACGATCAGCAAAAACAACTGTAGTGTCAGTGCTTCAGACTTTGAGATCAGCCCACCAATTGTACACTGGACATACAAAAAAAGAGTCTCAACACTGACTCATCACACGGTCACCATAAGACAAACAGGGACACATCAACTGAAGGCAAGTGCTGCTGTTAGGAAGTCAGCAAGAAGACCGTCACCGTTAGCTAGTGGGGTCGAAAGCTTTGCTCTACTCTACATCTAGGAAGATGGTCTTGCTTCCTGGTTACCAGAATTTTCTTGCAGAGAGTTTGATAACATTAATTCTACTCTTGTATCTGAGAGCGGTTTGGATCTCCTCATCAAACTCTCTTCAAGAAAGGAAAGATTGTTCAATACAAATGTAGATATAGAATGTGAAAACGTTAGCTACGGTTAGTGCAACAAAACTGTGGCTATTGTAAGAGCCTCTTTATTTCCATTATTAGATTCAGAACTCACAGAAAAATGACTAAATAAAACATTAACAAAGCAGCTTTCATCAAACCATACTTGAACTCACTCAAGTCTTCAGAAGAACATCAGCAGACATTTGTCACTCAGGTTTTTGTCATTGTTACTGACCATTTTACGAACACGCTCCATGACGCCATCAATGATTTCTTTCCCGACGGTGTAATGGCCTCGGGCGTAGTTGTTGGCTGCATCCTCCTTTCCAGAGATCAGCTGCTCGGGGTGGAAGAGCTCTCTGTACTTTCCGACTCTTACTTCATCTGAAACAATGTTTTCATTCAGGAAAAGGCAAGATTAACTGAAAAAAAGCACCAAATGTGGATGTTTTCCACGAAACCAAACATGTCTGGGTGTGAAGTTTATCAGTTGACTCCCAAATAAAGAAAACATAAAAGGTGAAAAAAAAACAAGTAAAAGATGAGAAAATCTGAACAGGAAAATAAAATCAATCAAGATTTCATGAATTAGTTTCTTTTACTTCCTTATCTGACTGAAAGTATTATTTATTGATGTAAAAATAATACAAACAATATTTTACATTATTTTAATTACAGCCTAACTGAAATGGGGATTTTTTAAAATTTTTATTTGGATTGTGCTTGAGTTTTCACCACTCAGGAGCTACTTTACATAAAACTTTAATGAATTAAATCTAACATACATTATTATACAAACAATATATTCTATAAATAATAGCTGAGAAAATAAAGGACAACACAAAGGAATAAGATAGCTAAATAAACTTATTAAATGATGACTGTTTGTAAGAATGAAATTAATAGCAAGAAACATTTCTAAATGAGGGCAAGAAACATTTTCTGCATTAGATGTTGTGTGAGAAAAGTTTTCATGACGGCACATGTCAGATAGCAGATACACTGACATCGATCTGCTTTGGTAGGCCAAATATCGGATGATAATATCTGTCAATCGAAGATCTGTCAGGCTTAATTATATGTATAGTGCTTTTTATGCTTATAAGAACTTCACATTTAACACAAATAAATACAATGAACATATCAAAAAATATTAAAAGCATTCAAAATGGAAGTTAAAAGAAGTGCAGCAGAAATCATAAAATGTTAAAACATAACCTCCTCCTTTGGCGGAGGTAATGAATATATATAATGCACAGGATGACTGAAAAGTGTAAAGTAAGAAAGGTAGGCAAGGGAAATGTAGAGAGATATGTTTTAAGCTTTCCTTTGAAAAAAATCAGCGAGGTGGCTTCACCAAATGTGGGCTGATGTATTCAGTTACATAAGCTGTTAGGATAATCTTATTTATCCAGATAGTAATTGTTGTGCAGCACTGCAGGACAAACAGAGACCAAAAATCCACAAAATCCAAAGTGTTCACAATGCCAGCGAGGGTACATTAGGATTTAATTACATATTTTCAGGTTCAAGGCTCCAAAGAATGAACGCTTTAATAAAACTTTATTACAGAAAAATAAAAATCCTGTTTCAGATCATGTGGCTGTTTTGAAAATTGAGAGAAAAAGTATGTTGTTCTTACATTTGAAGCATCTCAAGCATACACTGAAGGCACATACTGGAATAAAGGATTTTGTGTGGTTAAATCAATCCAACGCTGCACTCTGAAATCTTGTATTTATACAATTCACCTCTGTAAATGTTAGCCAGCATTGAATAAAAGGCTTGCTGCCTGGAAACCATCAGCAGCTTCCAGCATGGAGCGGCAGAGGAACACACATAATAGGAGCAGAGGAGTCCAAGATAAGGAGGATAAACACAAAAATCACCGCTCACCGACCACTGTGGGCTCCAGGTCCACGTAGATCGCTCTGGGGACGTGGCGTCCAGAGCTCCCCGTGTTGAAGAAAGTGTTGAATGGGTCTTCACGACAGTTTGGTTCTGGGGGAGTTTCCAGGAAGACGCCATCAGGGCCGACGCCGTGCTCCAGGCAGAAGAGCTCCCAGCAGGCGTTTCCTGTCTGGACTCCTGCCTGGCCCACGTGGATGGAGATGCACTCTCTCTGAAACGACACAGGTGGAAGTTTAGACGCCTGTCATGTAGTTACACACATGACATGGAAACTTGTCATGACTTTTTGAAAACTTTTGGAGAAATTTTGTCCTGTTTTGTCCTGACACCTCGCTCAGCATCCAGAGGGCTCTCCCCTCACAAATGACCCTTTAGGTCATTTGACCCTTTAGGTCATTTGTACAGGAAGAGAAAAAAACCCCAAACATATCTACGTTTGAGAGCAGACAGACAGAAATGATTTAAACATCACTGAACTTCCGTACATCACATTTGGTGGATTTCGTTTTGCATCACAATGTCACCTTTGGTAGTCATAACCTTGTAACATGTTGTTTTGTTTTGTTTTTTTCTTGAATTGCTGGATTAATTTAAAATCCTGTAGGAGGCGGCGATCACAGGTTGCATTTGATTTAAAAACGTGATGTTATTGGCTACAATAGATCTGAAGATTGAAATGTTCAGGTATGGTTTGGCTGGAAGTGTTTGGATACTGCATGGTACTGGGACTACATGGGTCAGTGCTGCCCTCCAGCTGATGCTATAGGGTTAGGAGTAATTGTTTTTAAATCAACACAATGAAATAATTGAATGATAATGGCCTCTCTTTGCTTCCATACACATCCACTCAGTGTGATTAATGTGAGAAATAAGTGATCATACACTCTATTAGGCTTGTATTTGTGCTCTGCTTTTTCCATTTGTTAAGAGTAAACAAAATAAATCTTAATCCAACACTTCACTGTTTTTCATTTTCTAAGTGCTTTCAGCCGTCATGTTTCAACATGTTGAGAATTTTGTTTTCCCTGGAGGGGGAACTTCCCCCCGAGATGATTTTTTTTTCTATTGTTGAGTGATATGTGTGAGACATGAGTATACAGTTAGGTTTTAAAATATGAAAACTGAAAAATACATCCAAGAAACTGAAATATAAGCTCTACTGAGGGTCTGAGGCTGAAGATGAAGCTGTGAGCTCCTGTTGCTGTCAGTCATAAATCACTCAAGTACTGAAAGTAAAATACAGAAAGTATAATTGGAGCCTTCACAATGGGAAGCTACATATTTTAACAAAAACAACAGCATTTTCATTTAAAACACATGCATGCAGTCTATCCAGAGCTTTAGGGACGTTTGGATAAAAGTAAGCTTGCTTAAATTTGCTTTTCCAATAAAGTCAAAAACAGGCAGATTTTAGACAAGATGAGATAAACATCAAAGGCCTAACTGACAGACACCTCCACATTTCTGATAAACTATAATCATCTTACCATGTCGCCCAAGTTAATGAGAATATTTCTGCTGAACACTGTGAGTTTATCCGTCCACAAAGCTCCAGAGACGAGTGTTTGCTCTGCACCGATCCGGGACAGTGAGGCGTCTTTATACCTGCAGACAGACTCACCTGTGTGTGTCTGACACTGCAGCTCCTGCAGGAGGGAGGAGGACTTTACCCCACATGAAGCAGCTACTCCCTCAAAGTGTGTTGGCTTTCGTGTGTTTTTACTGGCACAAGAAGGAACAGTTATTAGAATTTATTCTGATGGGAACCCAGATTGCATTTTTCCCACTACAGCCTGGTTTTTCACCAGAATATATAAATCCTGCACCCCAAGGAAAAATCAGTATGCTTAGAAGTACCCTGAAAAAAACAAAAACGAAATAAAGTTAATTATCCTCTTTTTCCTAAATGTAATGTGTTATTTTAAAGGGTTCTTTCTTTTTTCTGTTCTATATTAAGCACATTTACAGTGTTATTCTTTTGCAGAATGTTGTTGAGTGTTACAGTATGGTGAATACGTAAAAATACAAAAAAACCCAACATATAATTGATAATTGTGAAATTAAGGCAACCTTGTTTTTTTTTGCAGTGGAAGTTTGACTTTGAAACAAACAATTTCGTTATGCTAAAGATATATATTTCTATCATATTTGAAAAGCAGACGAAAAAGTTAAAAGTGCAACATTGCAGAAGTTGGCTGGTCAGGGACCAAAGTACCAACGTAAGGCCGACTGGTGAAGTAGTAACTGTAATTGTTGAGACATTTCATTCAAAACCACAAATGTCTCATATCTCATGGTGGCAGAACTTGAAACAAAACTTCAAGTCAGTCCATCAAAAAAATCTAATTAAAGTCTCAGATATTAGAAAGAGTGACAGTGACGCCCCCCAATAATTACCGGTATGTGTTTTTCCGTTTCCCCATCTTAGGTTGGGCAGTGATAAGCTTCTTGTGTCTATCTCGTATATTCTGCTGAATCTGAGATGACAAACTGCTTGGAGTGGCTGTGTGACTCTGAGGATGTGAAGCCACTGACTCAGTGATGATGTGTGAAGCGAATATCAAGCGTTTTGTCTCCCTGCATCACTTATCATGTTTACAGACTGAGAGGATAAGAGGCGTCAGGTCTCAATGTGTTTATTCACTTCCCAGGCAACAGTGAAGTTCAGACTTTGTGTCCTACATGTACATGTCCAGATTTATCAGCTGAGGAAAAAAAAATCACATGCAGCTCATATTTATTACTTTGTGATTTTTTTCAGGGACAAAATAATCAAAGTCAACTGGTACAATTCAGTCATTTTCTAAAACGATATTGATCTCTAAATATATATTCTGAGAGCAACACTAAGTATTAAACCTTCTGTAATAAATTCAATCTAAAAGGACTGTTTACGGAAAGAATTACAAAAAGGGTTGAATTACTGACCCATGAATGACCTTGCAAATGAGTACACTCGATAAGAAGCCATGTACGGTCACTATCATCAGTCAGATGGGAGGCAACACGGATGTTCACTGTTTGATGTAGGCCTAAGTCATGATAAGGCATGTAGCAGCAACAGGAGTCTGAGTCGACTCCATCTTTTTCTGTTTTCTTATGATGAGTAGAAATATATTGCACTTTGAAGACAAACTGAAAAAATAATCTCACAGGTAACGACAGCAACAAGTACCACCGAAGAGAGTCATGCAAGTGGTGATGGGCTCCTCCGAGGCCTCTTTTGAGGTGAAGTCTACCAGATCTCTGTTGCACATTCAGACTGTTGAAGCACCGACCATCCACGACGGAGGCCGCAAAAACTGCTGCACCCATTCCGTTTTAGCTATTTGCATACTGGCGAACAATCCTCTGCCTTTGTGCGTCTCTGTTTTAGTGGCATTTCAGTAAAGTCTAGCTGCCCGTCTTCCTTCCTCTTGTGGTTCTTGTTCTTGGCAAAGATCACTTTTCTCGTAAAACGCAGACGCCGGCATCGCACCGCTGCGTCGCCATCGAAGTGACGACCTCCCAGGAGTCGATGACCGGGTCATAACATTCAATACTGCTGAGGAGAGAGTTCCCGTCATATCTAGAGACAGAAGGGAGAAGCAGAGAAGACTGAGTGTTTTCAACACGACATCCAACGTTCCTGTATCTGGTTAGGTTAATTCACCAAATTTTCTCCTTCAGGTTGATTTATCTTTCTATAAACCATCCATCCATCATCACCACTTTGAATAGGTGGGCATCCAAGATTAGTATCACCACTTCAGTCTCAAACCAAATGTTTCTTCTCCCCCTCTTGAGTTATGATGCAGAATAACGGCTACAAAAGTATTTTTTACAGACAATTATGATGCAACCAGCCCTGAGACAATAACAAAAACCCTTTCTCTTTGTCTTATCTTCTGAAGTTGGGGTATTGAGCGTACTCCACTGGTATATGCTCTTTTATAAGTTACTTTGAATAAAATGATCAGCCCAATAAATCTAATGTAATGTTATGTCAATACATCATGTTCAGTTATCCACCAAGAATGGGAATAATAACCTAAATCGGCTTTATCTAACTAAGAGCCTTCCTTTTAGCTCTGGATAAACTTCAGCATGCCCTTCTGTGTGGAACGAAAATTGCTTTTTGTTCCTGATTTCATAAAGTGTAGTCTTCATCTGAGGAAATCATGATGGCCAGTATGGAGAGAGAAGGAGAAAATGTGACTCTCTCCTTTGAAAGGACATTAGGACACTCCTTCTCACCCGGCGATGGCGTAGAGACGTCCTCTGAGGACGGTTGCTCCTACGTAACACCGGGGCGTGGTCATGCTGGCTACAGTGGTCCAATAGTCTGTTCTGATGTTGTAGACCTCCACAGAGTCAAGGTGTGAAACACCATCAAAGCCGCCGACTACGTAGATGTGGTCATTGAGTAAAGCCACTCCTGCACCTGACAAAACAGTACAAAAATCACAGATGAACATGGAAACACACACTTAGCTGAAGTCTCTGCCTTAACTTATTTTTCTTACCTACCTGACCGCTTTGTGGCCATCGGTGTAACGCTTGTCCAGTGGCCAGTGTGTGGGTCGTACCGCTCCACTGAGTTCAGGATGTTTAACCCATCGTATCCACCTGTAAGGCAAAAAATGCGTTATTCTATTTCTCTGTCAAAATTATATATATTTTTTTTATCTTGTTAATGGGTCACATTGATCCTGCCTCAAATAGTCTCACTGTGAACGCTGTTAACAGAGTAGTACAGGGCGGGGAACCCTTGGTCCAGCCACCACGCCTCTGGGATGTCCAGACTGAGGTTGAAAATAGCATAGCTTTAAACTGCATGCTGAAAGGGGCTTATGTCTTATGCAATAGTAAATTAAGTTTCTTTGGATTTTGAGCAAAATGAAAAAAAAAACGGACATCATCTTATCCTTTAGGAAAAGAAGTTGGGCATTTTTATTTACACTTTATGAACCAAAATGAAATATCTGTTCAAAGAACAGTTTACTTAATGTTTTTAATAGAAGCTAAAGTTAAGAACTCAAATGGTTATAGGACAACATCTTTTTCTTGTAATTACGACAGAATAAGAGTGATTGTGTTAAATACATCAGCTATTCTTTTTGAGTGGAACACCAGGTCTTACAGAGTGTTGCATTTGGGGTTGATTGTATGTAGCTACGTTAGCGAGTGTCTTCACGTCTGTTTGTAGAGTCTTTTTGAGTTAATCAACCATCAAATGCTCAAAGTATTTTGTTAGCCGTGTTAAACCTACAGGAGCTTATGTGGGTGAACATCCAGACGCCTTTTGTTCAGAAATGGACCGCGAACTGAATCATTTATCAAGAATTACTTCTGACTGACTTCTGAAAAAATTAATGTCGACTGCTTTAGAGAGCTTGGCAGGAGAGAGTGGGTGTATGCGACCGATGTGAAGCTGCACCAATGTGGGATTTATTTGTGCCTTAATGGTGGTATTTCATATTTCACATTACGATATAAAAAAAAAAAAAAAAACAATCTCCCAGATTTATATCATTTCCTCACAAGATTGATGTAAAAGTGTATCATATTGTTTTTGTAATTAGTCAATTAGTCCCCGGTAAGGGTAAGCTTATGTGCCAAGTATTTCAAAGAAATGTTATCATTTTTGTCATTTTAACTGAAAATATTTGATGGTTCCACACGACCGATAATGTAAAGTTGATAATCCAAAAAAAACATCTTTGGGATATGCATTGTCCTTAGGGGTTACGGTTAGGATCTGTGGAGCACCAAAAGACAGAATTCAGAATGATATTTTGGCTTTAAACACACTGTGATTTGATATTGCACTGGTCAATACTTTGATTTCAATAAACCATGAATAATAGTGACAAATAGTGCTGATGGTCCAAAAGAAAACAACAACATGAGCCACGAGGTGTGATGAGGTGTATCTTAGATTTCAACTAAGATAATTGGTAAAGAAAATGATCAGCAATTAAATGGTTACAAAAACAACAGACTGAGACCCAAAGTTTAAAAAGTTATTGAAGAATATTTGTCCATACCAAGACAATAAATGAGTCCACTGGCCACCACCAGACCAGCTCCTTCTCTGGCTGTCTGCATGTCTCCCAGCATGCTCCACTGGTCAATGTTTGGGTCGTACCGCTCCATACTGGTGTGGCGCCGGCTGCCATCAAAGCCCCCGGCAACATAGATCATGTCTGTGGACAAGCGACAAGAAAGCATGAAGGGCTGATATAACAGAAAAGAAACACAAGGCGTGAGGCATTTTACAAAGAAGCTTGCTCACCTCCGAGTGTTGTGGCTCCAGCGAGGCCACGACGAACATTCATGGTGGCGACGGTGTACCAAACGCCATCCTCGTCTGCTGTGTAGTCCAGGCACTCCACGGAGCTGAGCCTAGAACGGCCGTCGTAGCCTCCGATCACATAAACTCGATCGTGGAGAGACACTGTGGCCACATAACGCCTTTTCCGTGCAATGTTCTGTTGGGACCAGGCCTGTCTGCATTAGCCAAATCCACAAGATAAAAGAAAAAAAATCACAACAATCTCTTTCAAACAGTCTGTGACTTACAGGAAGGGAGCTCCATTCTTGTGTTTTCGGATCATATTTTTCCACGATGTCTATTGGTGATTGTTGGCTGCCAAACCCGCCTATAACCAGCAGAACTTCTTTGGCACCTGAAAGACACTTTTACTATCAGTGTGGATCTCAAAGCAGGTCTATAGTCCACATGCTTATACCTTAATTGATATTAAAAAAGGATTCGTACCTAATCTAGCTTGTGTGCGAGGACCCTGCATCTCACTCCTCAGCTCCGGTCTTAGGTGGAATTTCTTGGCTTCATCAACGAGGTCTCGACATGGCAGGCTGCACCGTATGAGTGGCTGAAACGTGTCAAAACTTGTTTAATTATGGTGGTAACTGTGATGAGTAGTTCAACACATAATCCAAGCCTGGCACATGATTACACAACAAGCCTGTGTGTCGCCCGGCTCACCTCGGCATCAATGACATCTGTAATGTAGCGGGGGGTCAGGAGTGGCATCCGAACAAACTCAAGCATGTCTGGCAGGTAGGGCTCTCGCTCTTTTCGGTTGTGTTTGACCCAGTTTAACACGGCTTCAAATACAGGCTCCTCTGAGTCCACCTGCACATTCAGAAGATTTAAAGCTTCATAAGGGAACATAAATCCACTTAATAATCAAACAATTAACTCCAATATCTCTTTCTATCATTAATTGTTCAGAAAATTATAAGTGAAATGTAAAAAAAAGACCCAGTGTGCATCACTACAGCCTGCTAACACCATAAATTCCTCACATGAGAAAGTGTTACTGAGGGCAAATTATGCGTGACTGTGATTTACATGTATGGTCTAGTTATACTCTAAAAACAACAAAAATGACAGGAACAAGCATTTGAGAGAGCTGATGATCTGTAAATCATCGTGTGATAATAACTGTGTTTTCACAAAACAAGGCGTGTGGTTAGGAACAGGAATTTCCTGAGCACAAAGGCAAACTTAAATCAGGTTATCTTCTCTGCAATTTCTTTGTCAGCTCTATTCCTAACTTTTGTGGATTGAGCTGACAAAGGGCTGAGGGGGCAACTGACTGAGGTTACAGCAAGTCGGAACTCGCTTTTCTCCTTTCTCTCTCTCAGGTGTGTGAAAGAAAATAAGAAAGTTGTTAAAGTCACTTGACATTATACTGTTTCAGTCAAGGGGCTTTTCAGGCATTTTAGCACCAATGCTAATAATGACTCTTGCTGCTAAGGATGTGTACTGAAATTAGAAATTCACATACATACACTTTGATATATATTCAGCACATGGTTTATTACAAACTCTAGTACAGTAAGACAAATAGTGAGACAGGAGATGGGAGAAAGGGAAATTATATCAAATGTGTGCATATGTATTAAGTCAATTTATATGGTACATTTAAAACCCCAAATTGAGCTTCATAGCTTATTTCTTTACATAAAAAATAAGTATGATTATGTATGATTCTCCACATTCAACTTGACTTTTCTACTTTAAGGTCACAATTTCATTTAATCTTTAGTGTAATTATATATATATACATAAATTTGTCAGTGACTGCTTAGCAACTGTTAGCATTTCTAAAACAACTGTTCACTTCCTTTAAACTCTTCCTTTAAAAAAAGGCTACATGTGTGATATAACTTCCACCTTTTTCTGGAATGCACCAAACTAAGATACATAGTCAAATCTGAGACTGCACACATCCTACTTTTTGATTTTGAAACTGAGAATGAGGGTTTATTTCAACTGATTTTCAACTCAGTGAAAGTGTGTCACATATCATTATGGTTTCAGGTATTTCAAAGAACATATTTAGTTATCTGTAATATTCAGTGACAACAGATCAAGCAGCATCCACGATGCAACGGACACAAACCTTGTGATGTCCCCTTTTCTTACCTGAATTTCATCACATTTTATGAGCTTTTCGACTTCTGTCTGGCTGAGCAGCATGAACTCCTCATGCTGAACCACCTCCGAGAAATGTTTCTGGGAGAACAGCTCTGCGGCCTGCATTAGGTCGAGGCAGTTGTGGGTTTCAGCAAAGTCTCGTATACCCAGGCAGTTGGAGGGGTCAAGCTGACTCTCCAGGAAATCACAACATGCTCTCTTCACCCCTGAGCAGAAACAAAGATACATTTGTATTGCACAAATCCTCATAGATCTGACTCTCATATCACTAAACAACTCTTAATTTGGAAGCCATTTAATTTGACTCAGGGTTTCTGCAGGGTGCATTTTTAAAAAATAATCATAAAAAAAATAAATTATATATATACATATACACACACAAACACACACACACACACACACATATATATATATATATATATGTGTGTGTGTGTTTTCTGCATAAAAAGTCTGAACACAGCTAAGCCTTATATATTTTGTTATGTTGTGCACTTACATGAAAAATGTTTCCCACATTTGCTATGCATTTGCCATTAGCTTATGCTAATAATGGTGACTGGCAGCAATACTGCAGCACCATGCCATCCATCTCTGAACAGAACAGAGATATGTCTGGCTGAGTCCTTTCTGAGTCATACTCAGCTCAGCAGCCCCCTCTGCCAAAGCTTCAAATATTACCTGTTGATTACTATCTCAGCTCTGGAGCACCAAAATATGGCCTCACTACAAGGGGTTTAACCACCTTTGATAAACAAAATCTACTGTCACAACTACCCTACTTTCAGCCTGTAGGTATGTAACATCTCCCAGCAACTTGCATCAGCTAAAAAATATAACAAACAACAAAAATTATTTATATAAAAAATTTTTTTTCTTACCTGCTATAGAAGCAGGTAAGAAAAAAAATTATTAACTTAAAAGACGTAAAACATTTTAGTGCCTCAAATTATATTTTTATTTGAGGAAATGCTTTTCAAGACCTGTAAATACCCTCTGCCTACACCCACAGTGATACCAGCTGTTGAATGCACACTTTTCCAATCACTGCTTCAAAACAGGCCCTCCTAAATGTACCTTTGAGCTGCAGTAAGCACGCTGCAGGAAGCAGCTCTTGAACATTCTCCACTGTGACGAGCACTGTCTCTGTGTACACAAAGTCCAACAGGATCTCCATGGTCGCTGCAGTGAGCCCCTGAATGTCGACAAAAGATTTGCCCTTCTCTGCGAGCTGCAGAGCCACAAAAACAGAACCCATCAGGTGCAATGACAAGAAACGTATCATTAAGGGATAAGATATCAGCACAAATTATCATTCTGAGGTGATTCCTGTTATTGTCTCGTCAACTGTCTTGTTGAGTAAAGTCAAACACAATTTTACTTGTTGGTCTACTCTGGATATGACATATTGGACATCTCTGCCTTGAGAGAGGGGTCTCTCCTCAGTTACTCTTTCTTACACTTTAACCCACTATACATTTGAATTTAGAGGGGAATGTTTTCCTATTCATTCTCACAAACCATCAATCATTTCATGTAACATGTATGTAAAGTATGTATGTTGGATGATTAGTAGAGGCAAATAATAAAATTCAATGTGTTTATGAGCACACATTACCTCACTGGTGAACATGGCACAGAAGTAGTCACTGCAGGCTGCCAATACAATCCGGTGAGCTGGAAAATCTGTGTTCTCCACCCTCAGAGTGATATCACAGAGTGTGTTGCTCTTGCGAAGTGAGTTCATGGCATTGAGGATGGATTTGGCATGGGAGTTGGTCATGATGTCTTTAGGAGCCATGCTGCCTTGAGAATCTCTCAAGGATCTCAAACTACTCAAGGAATCTAAAACAAATAGAGCAGCTTTGTTGAGAACCATTGTCAGGACTAATTTTCTTTCTAGTCAACCATCACTACATCATGTGCACATGCAGCACTTACCATATGTGTTATCTATTGGGGAATGACTGTTTTGTGTATGTTTGTATTAAATAAGCATGTAATGTATGTGAGATTCATGCATGTGTTCCTTGCTGAGAAAAGCCTGAGGAACAAGGATGTGCACTATAAAGTAAACACTGCTATTAATTAAAAGTATAAAATCAAAATATTTTTTTTACACTTCCATTATTCAATAAACCAGATTGTTAAAGGAGAGTTGGAGACATTGGCCATGGAGATGTCTGACTTCTCTTGATATTACAAAACTATGTTGCTTGTTGTGCACTAACACTAGAAAAATAGCAAAAAAGAGAAGAAAGAAAAAAGCCTACAAGATTTCTTGAAATCACGACCTGTTTGTCCAAGAGACATTGCTGTAAGTGTTTTTTAAAACCCAAAAGCCAAGTGCCATTTAGTCCATTTATGCGTAAGAGAAGACTGAAACCTCTATGCCCCATGTATCCAACACTCTGCAACCAACCCCAAAATGGTTAGATATATAACTAGTATTACAGGCAAGAAGCAAAGTTTGTATATATGACTTAGGAGTGCACTGCCAATTGAACTTGAGTTTATCCATTTGAGATCCATTTGTATGACAGCTGTTGCAAACAGATTTTTTTTTGTTCATGCAAAACATTAAGTAAACTAAAAAAAAAGCCCTGTAAGAAGACTTTCAGTTTTGATGCATCATATATGTATCTCTGAGCAATACCAGAATGTAACGCTACACGACTTTGAATTTAAGTTAAATAATTTTGCATTGCGGTATTGCTAATGCAACTTACCGTTAAAAGATTTGAATACTTTTTCCACCACTGGGAGGCAATAACTATAGCTACACATTAGCAAGCAGCAGCCAACGACAGCTGAGGGCTAACGCCAACGCTTAACAACAACTAGGAAAACACAGGCATATAAAGTGAGCCGATGGCCAGAGGAAGACAACACATAAAGCGACACACACAGAAGAACTTGTCAAGAATTTGTATAATACCTGTCACAGCAGTAAAGCTGATTCAAAACGTCTAGCTAAGTTGCGTTGCTAGCTAACGTTAGTAGCACCAAAGTCCCTTGTCCCAGTTCCTGTTGTCACTCTGTCTGGAAAAAGCCACTGAACTACAACTAATCCATGCTGACCTCTGATAGGTCTCACTAACCGCGGCCTCCTTGAGGACATATATGTCTAAAATATTAAAAATAATTCCACATCATCCTCGGTGCGAGTTTTAACCAGCTAGTATATCTCGTTGACTAAACTGCAGCAGGTCATAGCAGCAGAGACTTCACAGATTGGACGTAAACAGACCGTTACGTGAATGTACGTGCGCGCTCCCGCAAGCCGGACGCGTCACGTTCTAGACACAAGATGCCTTCCGCGCGTCCTCGCTGGTTTGTCTCTACAGCTGCCGTTAGAATGGTAAGGTGACTATTTCTCACAAACAAAGTTACATATTCGGGTCTGTTTGGGACATTTAAATCCATATTCATAAACAGAGAACAAGGAGCAGATTATAGTCTCTTTTAAACAAATTCGAATCTTTTTTTTAAGTCACCGGAGGACGGCGGCTACACCGTGTAGGAGGAGCCAGCGGCGTGTTTCCGCTAACACCAGGCCGAGAGAGGTAACACGGTAATCTATGCTGCCGTACTGAGAATTTCAGGATATTGGCGGAACTGTTGGCAGCTATTGCGGGACACTGCCAGAATACAAATTGTTTAAACACCGAGGAGCTTCGGTTGTCCGTATCTGGAAAAAAGGAAGAAAGGGAAGGAGTGGCAGCTGGACTGTCAGCAATGGAAGCCGAGTTTCGGGAAATCGATGAAAACGGGAGTTGGAGCGCCATTTATCAGGTAGGACCCCTTTCGGCGAAATCAAGGTGGAAATGGACTGCGAGTGAGGCTTGCTACTTCTAGGCCATAAGATAGCTAACGCAGAGTGAGTCTGCAGAAGACTAGCTGCCATTTAATGTAGTTATTCGCCTTTTTAATTGAGTCCGTGCTCTGCCTGCACGGATCAATCCGATGATTGAAGTGTCTGCCCAAGCAAGCGATACCTTCCATCACATTATTACACATTATTATAAAATATACCACCAGTACCAAAGGGGAAATAAATCATTATACAGAACGGGCCATTTCAAAATAATTGATACGACTGGATCATAATTATGCATTAGTGCATTACTTTGTATGATCACATTTTGTTTCTACAATCTGAATCTGCAACAAATAAATGCAGTTGATTAAAAATTACAGTGCTGGTTTCCAGACTGTAGAAGTGTGAGAAGTAGCCTATAAAACAGAGAAGTAAACTGCAAATAACTCTAAACTGCACAGTTTGCGTTAAAAAAAATAGTTTAATAAGACTCAAGATTAAAGATACTTCTTTTGCATTACATTACAGTTAAAATCTTGATGATGTGACATCTGTTGAAGTCTTTACCAAACAAACATGCTATCATACTGCTCTCTTATATATTTTACCGTTTTCAAAAATGGCACCTTCTGCGTCCTGAATTCTGATATTTTGATAAACTGTAACCAAAATAAACCGTACTTATTTCTTGTTAAGTACCACACTGCCTTGTGTTAACGTTGCCATATTTTGTTCACAGTTTCCTGCCAACAATATTCTTGTCAATGTGAATAAGGTGTTATTATGTTTTTCACAGTATATTCAGACCTGGGGGTATGCTACCACATAAACTAACACAAAGTATGGCACTCTCAAGAATTGTTATATATATATCTTCCTAAGTTTTTAGATTATATTTTAAAGGTAGAACAGTAATGTACTCACATCTTGCACAATTCATGCTACACCAGTCCTTTAAAGTCATCTAAAATAAATGTGAATGTGATGCTACATTTTTATTCTGTCACAGGACATTCGCCAGCAGTCATGTGAACTCCCCTGTAGGGTTGCCAAATTACCTGAAAACAAGAATCGGAACCGTTACAGAGATGTTAGCCCATGTAAGTTGCTCTTTTAATCTGTCTTCTTGCAGTGAACTGAACCGTTGAAGGTTTAAGATATCTCTTTCATTTGAGGACAGCTCTGTAATCTGCTGTTTATGTTCAAACATCAGCCAGTGGTGTCTAACATTATGACATCACGCTTAACTTCCACAGTTGAATGTTATAAAAACATGTCAGCTTTCTCCTGTTTGATCCCAGCCATTTGAAATATCTCAGTGTCACTATTACTCAATAGGCACAGTATTGCATCACTGAGGACGGACGTCATAAAGGATGTGACGTCCAGTTCAGAACTTTTGCTCCTTTTTTCAAGAAGGGCAAGTTTATTACTGTGTACTGATTAGTGGTACCAGATTGGTAATGGTGCTTGTAGGTTAGGTTATATGGGGCTTTGATTAAAAGCCCTGTGTGAAGGCTGGGTTTTCTATCATCTTCCATGACATTTAATATCAGTGTAAAAAAAGTGCTGGGGTTCGTTCAACAGTGAATTTGAACACTGATGCACTAACATGTCTTTGTCATGTTACAGTTGATTTAAAAAGTACTATATGCATTTTGAATTTATTTTCCATTTAAGAAATTTAATTCCTATCATGTACCTTTTCTTTTCAGTCTTCCTCACACACACTTTTAATTTCACACATAACTTTCCTGCATACTTTGGTGTTTGAAATTAATTTGTATTTGATAAAATTCTGTAACGTCACAGTCCTTCAGCTGAACTGCGTGGTTTCCTCTATTTCAGGCTGACTAAGCTATGCAAATGGTTACTGTATATGTGTCACCAAGTGTGTGAAAATATGAAAATCAGTAACCTGAAACTTGTTCTTGCAGGTTACTTTTTAACTGCAATGTTTCATCAGTAAATTTGCTAGAAAAGCAGACATCTTCCATCTTAGCATGAAACATCTGTGTTTTGTTCAAAGACAGATTTACTTTTTATTAGTTTGTATATACGTTCTCAGCAGCTGTCTGATCTAAAGTCCCCTGAGGGTTGTGATGTGCAAAAAAAACACACAAGCATATTTTCATGTTTCCTTTTTTTGTTCTCCTCCTCAGTTGACCACAGCAGAATATGTCTGCAGCTGGGTACGAATGACTACATCAACGCTAGCCTAATAACAGTAGAAGAGACGCAGAGGAACTATATTCTCACTCAGGTAAACAGTGAAACTCTTCTGGATAGGGATGGTCCTCACTTACACAGAATTCACACCTTTTATTTGTAGGATACTGCACAATATTTGTAATTGTGAACAACTTTGAAGCAAGTGGTATGTCATCAGCAGAACTGGGTGGGGGTACACATGTTGTGGTGAATATTTCACTTGAATGCCAGAGGTAGTTTTTCCAGTAAATAGAGAGAGATTGAGCCTGTCCTTGTTGATAAATATGTGATGGAAAAAAACAGTGAGACCCCTGGCATGGTAATGCATTACAATTCAACAACCCAATAAACAATATTCTCCAAAATTATCATGAAGTTGACATCTCTTAAACAGACTGATTAAAATATGTTTGTAAAGGGATTTATTGCATAGTTGGAACTGCATTTAGCTAGCTGTGCCTGATAATAGGCTGTACAAAGAGTTTTAGATATTCAACAAGTTATTTATAAAATATAATAATGTACTCGTAAGCAAATAAAGGTGGTTATTGATGCATTTGTCACATAACTAAATCCTTAGGTATGAAAATGGCATGTGTGCAATTCACGAGTTTTATTTTTCTTTTTTTTTCTTTAAGGAATACTTAAGTACCTCCCATTTTCCTGCTGATTCTCATGAAGGGGGGGAGTGTGAAAACATTTATCAGTTATTCTCATCTGTCGTCTGGATATTAAGGGCCGGACAGTGTGATTAGTGAGATTCAGTCATTGCTCTACAGCTGAAGTTTAGGTTTTGACTGAATAGTAAGACTTAAGATTGAAGATTCAATACATGTATCTCTCCTACAGCAGTCACTTTTAGGAATAGTATGATCAAGAATATGAAACGCCCTGCAGAGATCTTTAAATTGAGGCACTGTTCTTACTTGGCTCTACTAAGAATAAAACATCCACTCCTCTTACTCATTCTTTTTTTCTTCAGGGACCTCTTCCAAATACATGTGGCAACTTCTGGGAGATGGTGTGGGAGCAGAGGACCCGCGGTGTAGTGATGCTGAACCGAGTCATAGAGAAAGGATCTGTAAGCACAGGATGTTTTTTCCCCTCACATTGTAACTCTGAAGGTCTTGTTTGACCCAGTGACCTCATTGTTTTCTTTTCTTTCCATTGTGTGTAATCTGCTCCTTTGATTTAGATAAAATGTGCACAGTATTGGCCACACAGAGAGGAGAGAGATGCTGTCTTTGAAGATACCAATTTCAAGCTCACATTTGTCTCAGAAGACATCAAGTCTTACTACACAGTCCGTCAGCTGGAGTTGGAAAATCTGTCTGTAAGTTTTTTTTCCCACTACAGTTTTTTTGTGTGTAACGAAGTAGACATGTTTGCCTTTTAATTCTCCAGATTGTGAGTTGTTGTCTTTTTTTAAGACTCAGTGTTCTTTTTTTCTCTCTTTTAACAATAACGTGTTGATGAAGACATTTTTTTTTGCACATTTAAAATACAACATTTTGATTGCCTGCAACAATTTCCTAAGACCTTGCTTTACGTCTCACATGGCTGAAGCAATTGGATGATGAAACGTAAAAGACATTCACATGTTTTGAATCATGTGTAGATTTATAACAGGAGTTTATAGTTTTAAAGAAGTTTTTGATATTTTTTATGAATAAGGCTAGCTTTTCATTTTCTAAATAATTCGCAAACTGTAAATGCGATAGTGAGTAGTCACACAGTGAGAAAAAATGTGTATAGAAATAAAAAAATGGAGGCATTAATGATGTTTATAACCACATTGTAGCACATAATTGTATCAAAATCAAGCAGTGAGGTTTCCCTCTTGGTCCTTAATCCTTCTTTGCACGTCTGTTCTTCCTTAACAGACTCGAGAGACTCGTGAGATTTTACACTTTCACTACACCACCTGGCCTGACTTTGGAGTACCAGAGTCTCCTGCCTCCTTCCTTAACTTCCTGTTCAAGGTGCGGGAGTCGGGCTGTCTGAATTCGGACCAGGGACCAGTGGTGGTGCACTGCAGTGCAGGCATTGGACGCTCTGGGACATTTTGTCTTGTGGACACCTGCCTCTTACTGGTTTGTAGAGACCTCTGCTACTGAGAAAATCGTAACATCATGTCTGTCAGCCATCTCTCTCTGCCTGCCAACACAGAATAATAGAAATCCTGAGTCATTGTAAAAAGGAACCAGTAATGAAAAGTGTGACAGTCTGACAGTAGTGCCGTGGGGCTCAATGCAGAAGCTAAGAATCTTGTGCATGTATGTTTTTGCTTTGAATGCAGATGTCCATCCGTAAGGACCCGTCTTCAGTGCGTATCCGTGACGTGCTGCTGGAGATGCGCCGCTATCGAATGGGCTTGATTCAAACAGCTGATCAGCTTCGCTTCTCTTATCTTGCTGTCATCGAAGGTGCCAAGTACATCAAAGGGGATACTTCACTGCAGGCAAGTCCTTCCTCTTTATTCGTAATGTACGGATGTCACTGCGTGTAGCTTCTTTTCCGATTAAGAAATTGTACACATGGCTGAGTGTGCAAGACATATTGCAACACGACCAATTTCTCCTTATTTTATAATAGAATTTTGTTCTGTTTTTAGGAGTCGTGGAAGGAGCTCTCAAATGAAGAAGATGATCCTCCAGAGTTCACCCCTCCACCTCCTCTTCCTCCTCCAAGAGATCCTCACAATGGCAAAGTTGAGCCATCCTTTTTCCCCGAAAATGATGAGATCATCCAACAGATGGAGATCCACACTCTGGGGTAATCATCAAAATAATGTTTCTAAAAGATCTCTTAAAGAAGATAAGTTTCAAATTTTTCTAAATCTGGTTCAAACCTCTAAACTTAAATATCTTGGCTAAAAAATGTTCCAGTTACACCCGTAATGCCATCCGTTCAAAAGCAGTTTACTATTTAATATAACTTACTATATAAATAGAAATATAAAACATTGTTAATGTAGTTATGACTTTGTTTAATTAAAATGCATACATGGAGAAATATGCATTTCACTGGTGTGATTACTAGCATAATAGTGGAACAGTTACCTTAATAAAGATGCTACACTTTCTATAATTCATATCAATAGGACATATTCTTCCCAAAGGATAAATAAAGTCTAGTCTAAGTCTAAGTCTTTTCTGCATTTTAACTTAATTTGCTTTTAAAAAAAAAAAAAAAAAAAAAAAAAAAGCTCCAGTACTTTGTACAAAACCATGCTCTCATTTCAGTCTGGAGCATCAGATTGGATTTACTACCACACCCTTAGTAAACCCAGTAAAACTAAGCTTTGTATGAACTTCAAGGATCTGGTGCAGCTCCAGTACTAATATTTGAGGAAAGTTTTTATCGCCCAACAGTTTTGTACATCTGATAAAACCAAACCAAAACAAATTGTCTATTGTTAACATAAAAGTTAAATTCTTCTCTTCTCAGGTCTTCACCAGACCCAGAGCTGCGAAAGAGGAACATTGCTGCCCCCCCGCCTCCTCCTGAAGGTGATGATCAGCTCGATGGCCATGTGGGAAGCGAAGATCACACATCTAAAGCTCCAACCAAATCCCAGCAGCAGCATGAGACCGAGGAGCAGGAGGTGCCCGAGGCAGCGGGACAGCCAAAGGAAAGCTCTCCTGTGCCGGGGACCTGGTCCCCTCTACTAACCAACGTGTGCCTGTGCACGGCGCTGGCTCTCAGTGCTTACGTCTGTTATCGAGCCTGTTTCCACTGATGTCTGTCCTTCCTCCAGCTTTTTGTTCCTCCCTGTCTCTCCACTGATGCAAAGTGGACTCTGCTGGCCAATCAGCCTGCTGCGACTCTGGGTTTACTCTGCGAGTGAGTGGATTATTCGGACTTCAGCAGATGCAGGTTCACTCATTTATTTTACAAATGCAGTGTGAAGGGTGTGGCTGGTTGGTAATAACAGGCTGCCAGTTCTCATTACCCACCCCAAACCTTCTTTCAATATGTCATCACGGATGCTCAGGGCCTCAGTTTTTCAGGTGTCACATCCCAAATACACGTGTGACTTAAACACAGACTCCACAGACAGTCTGTGTCCGTGGAGAGAGAGGGTTTAGTTTCAGCTCCCCTGTTCTGTGAGCCAGGATGAATGGCCTGTCAGCCCATTTTACACGTGTCTTCTCTATTATTTACCAAATGACAATTGTATGTGTTCTTCCATTTCACCCTTTACTAAGGTGTCCGTTCTGATTTCACTTTTTCCACCTTATCTCTCTTTTGCTTTCACAAATGATCAGAAATCACAGAGCCAGATTTTTGACCAGCCTGTCTGAAAGTATGCCAGTAAGGGAGACACTTTTTAAAAATGTTTGTTCTTATGGGTCAGTATGAAACCCACAGTAAGGTGAAGTATGTGAAAGTCAGAGGGAAGCAACCCTGTGCCCACTAGATAAGAGATGCATGCTGGGGCGGGCATTGAATTATCTGTCCTCGCTGGTGGCCTGCGTAGGTCTGCAGGAGGCACGCTAGTCGAGTACATACAGTATGTGTGTGTATTTGCGTGTTTGTGTATGTACATTTGCGTGAGTGGTAGTTATTGGAGCTTTCTACTGATGCTTGAGTTAAGTCTACTCAGTGAGAAATTATTAATATAACATTTACCGTATGTCAGACGTGAGATGTAGACTGAGTTGCTTCCTGGTAACTGATTCCTTTTGCGTTTTTGCTCCCTGTTGGCTTAATGGTGACACAGAAAACACTTTTTTTTTTTTTTTTTTTTTTAAACAACATGGTGCAGGACACATAGGCCTGTCATGATAACCGTTTTTGTTGGAAGGCATATTGTCCCAGAAGAAAATGCAGTAATCAATATAAATGCCATGTTAATCGGATTTTAAGCCACTAACAAAATGTTAATATCATTGCATAATAATGCAGGTAAACCCAACAAATAATAATGCAGGTAAACCAATACATAGTTTTGACTCTCAGGTGGGCCTGTCATGATAACTCGAATATATTGTCCCAGAACTAACTGGAATTCCGAAATGGTTCGTCTTCCAGGAAGCAGATAAAAAGACTGTATGTCTTTAAAAGTGACAACGTTGAAGGACAAGCTTGTTTCACCTCTTTTCTGTGTAGTATTTAGGCTTTAAGGTGTGTTCTCGACGTTTAAACCCAGCCTAATTGTTAACTATTGCTGAGCTTAATTAATCAATATTTTAATTACGGTATTGTGACAGGCCTACCTTTAGGCTCCATAACAAAATATGCATTCATTTGTTAACTGGCAATATACTTCCATCAGACAATATCATACAGTATATGGACATGACCTTGATCATCTTTGCTGACCTTCTTCAGCCAATAACATAATTATTGTGACAGGCCTGCTGGTCAGTCACGTTTTCCATTTCCCCAGCATTCTTAAGTAAAATCTTGACATTTTAAGATTTTAAAAAAAATTTTTTTTACATTGATTTTGCTGTTTTAGAAAAAAACATTTTCAGTCACAGTGGATAAAAATGTATGGGGGCTTTTTCTGCCAAAAGAATGTGTAACATAACTTGTTATAACAGCTGTATCTCGTGCGTTCAGTCAGTAACACACATGAATGCCAGCTGATTGAGACACAAAGTAGCTAACACCCACCTCTGTCTGCCAGCAATACAAATACTTAATAATGTGTCACCCTTTACTTTACCAGACTCTCGAGTTTGTGCAGGGAACCAGGGATTTTGAACAAACCAAAAATCAAACACCAGCACAGGGATAAAAACAATACACTGTACTGATGATCCGTTGTATCATGATGTGGCCCAGAGCTGGCAATATTGTTTTGTATGATTTATTATTATTATTATTATTATTATTTTTTAGCATGCTGCATTTATGAAAAAACAGGTTTGTCCTAAAATGAGATTAGCTACGCTGCTAGCATTCAGTTTACCTTTGTGACTCCACAAAGTTCAGTACATGAGTCTGACAGCTGTACTTTTCTTTAGAATGTATAAACATCCTCAACCAGGATGCACCCGTATTAGATATATATATTTTTTTCTAATCAGGTTTCAGTGTGCTGAGTTCTTTAGTTTTTTTGTTCTGCTTTATCGAGGGATTAAATCTCAGCACCTGTGCAGCCATTGCACCAGGTTCTCCTGTTTTTCTATACTTATGCTGAGCTCAAAAACATGTATTTTTTTATTTACATTTGTTGTTTTCCTTTTTAAATAAATTAATTAAAAAAACGAAGTCTGTTGTTGTTTTTTTGTTTTGGATTTGAATGATTCACAACATAACTTAATTTAAGTCTTAATCTGGTAATGAAAGGTCACACGTCACTTTGTTTTTATCTTTAGTTCAGTGATCTGAATGGAAGGGGTTGAGGTGACTGAAAAGCAAAGGAATGGAAAAATTATTAGATGAGAAATACCATTAACACCAGTTATAGTTAGCATAATGTCAGTCAATGCAAATAAGCCATTTTTCCACTATCATTAACTGTAGTACAGGGTATGGACCGCAGAGGTCTGAGTCTCCAAGTACCATTTTATTAAATAAAAATATATTTAAACAAACAATTAATCATGATGTGTGATTATGGAAGTGACATATAAGTGACCTATAAACATTATTGAAATCTGTGAACGCTGTGACATTACAGGACTCATTTTTTCATCATTTTCACAAATACTAAACCACATCATAGGTACTTTTGCTTTTAGCACTTTTTAAAAAAAATAAATTTCAATGCTAATACTTTTTATCTTTTATGTAAAAAGGTTTGAATACAGCATATTACTTGTAACAAAGTGTTTTTACACTATAATTGCAACTTTTACCCAAGTTAAATATAAGAAATAAGTAATCTGTGTTCAGAGTCTGAGTGAAGTGATTTAAAATGTCCACCAGGTGGTGCTGCTGGACTGTAAAACTCACTGGTTTCTGGCTGTTTCTATCTGTGAATTTAGAGCCTTGGCTTCTATTGCAGCCCACTCTTTCCTGTTATTTGTACTGAACCAGGGTTTTCAATTATTATTTTTATTTACAGTTATCTTTTATTAGGAGTGTCTCTCTGTCAGCAGAACGTACACTCTGGTTTAAATGGGGTATGTAGCACTGGACAAATATTGCTCGGTTGTATTCCAAATCTATTCTCTTATATGAAAATACAATGAAATCTGATATGTGTTCTGACCACCTTCACCACAGGCATTACTGACGCACCATTGTTTCTCAACTGTTTCTGTCCTCAGTGTGCGATTTGAAAACACACCCTTTTAATGTACATAAAAACAAAACTTTTAGGTTGAATGTTTCACTATTAAAAGGCCAAAGAAGCAAGTTTAGCTCAGTTTTTGTGTAAAAGACCACAGCAGTGCTGCTCAGTGAACACTAAGGGAAGGAAGAACATGTCTTGAGACACACACATTGCTTGAGTAAACTCCACCACACTGATGTAGTACAGATGATTTGGCAACAGTCTTGGCTAGAACTTCCTGTTTGGGAAATAAGAGGCAGGCACTGGTACGTGCTTGACAGGAATGCAACTTAAACAGAGTGACTAATAGCACTCCCAACCACTGCTCTCTGCTGACGTCAAGCGAGCAGGCGAGACAGAACATGCTGCACTCATCTGCAGTAGGAAAACTACAATCAAGGTGTGACGGAGGGCCGGAAGTCATCTTAAAGCTGCAGTTGTTTCTATTGAACCTTCAGTCGGTTTTGACAGCTTTGTCATGACTCATGTCTTTTCAATGTATATGATCTATGAGTGTCATCTACTACAGCCTACACACTATACTGTCTGTGATTTGTTTGAGAAATATAAGCGTTTTGATGAGAACATGACAGTTCTTTAGAAACGTAAAAGAGCAAAAGTCAGAGGTAAATTCATTCTACGGAGCCTCCTTACTCAGCCTAATTGTGCAAAATGCTGACTCCACAGTCACAATCGACCAAAGAGGATATCTGCCCTGCCCTGCTGACTCTTCCAGCATGTGTCCTCAGTTTAGTTATTAACCTGGAACTTCCCAATAGCTGGCCAGCTGTGAGGGGGGGGGGGGGGGGGGGGG
>JAOWBC010001714.1:21495954-21522929 GCA_028566105.1 Hypoplectrus providencianus
CCCCCCCCCCCCCCCCCCCCCCCCCCCCCCCCCCCCCCCCCCCCCCCAGCCCTGACTGTAAGTCTCTTTGGGAGCCTGCAGATCCCTTTGCGCAGGGAGCCAAGCAGGCATCAGGAAATTCCTGAATGTTAGGGGAGTCACATCTTTCCAAGTGTGACTCTGCAAAAGTCTGAGTCACCACACACACACACACACACACACACACCAGCGTCATTCAATGGAAGCTTGATACAAGGAAGTGTGAGTACACTGTCAGGTGTACCGTGTCTCTTCATGCCCTTATCATATCAAACCTTACAAAGAAAGGGGAGTAAATGAGACATGGGCCGCTCTCAGTATCGACTTATGGTGAAATTTCACTCAGCACATGTACTCATGTAGTGTACTTACTGTACTTCCAGTACAGGTGAGTATTTCCATACCATGCTACTTTATAATTACACTACATGACAACAGAATTAAGTCTTATATTACATTACATTTATCTTACAGCTGTTACTAGTTATGTTGGTACGGTATTTAAAACTACAGATTTCTCAATATATTCCCTAAAATGTAATTTTTAGGGCCATCATGTATTTTGGATCCTTTGGATTACTTGCTGGGCTCCTTTGCCTTGGTGTCATATTTCTGTGCCCATTGTTGTGTGGCAGGTGTACTTTGTGCCAAAATCGTTTCAAAATTTAAAAAAAAATTGTTTATGGGGAATGTATGCCTTACTCTTGGAGCAAATCAAGAAAAAAAGAGATAGCAGATGGGGAGAATGCTGTCTGGATTAGGCGGCCTACAGCAGACTCATCCCCACAGTCTACATACAGACAAGTTTAAGCTCACTGGCTGGCAGAAGACATTTCCTTTTGGATGGAACAAGTTTTTTCCAATGTTGCCAGTCCTTTAACTAAACCAAGCTAACTGGTTGCAGGTTTATATTTAGCAGACCAACACTAGAGACAGACTGACCTTCTTAAAAAGTGACATCTAGTTCCTTTGTTAGGCCGTCAGAACTCCTCAGCCGGCGTAATTCAAAGTAACTGTTTAAGGCACTAAACAGCTTTAAAGTTAAACCCTCAAAGACCATAGTTTGGTTCTCGTGGTGGTGATAAGCAGTGATTGGAGCATGTCTGTTGGCAGACTGAGGCTTGAAACCAGGCTGGTAAATGTATTTATAACATCTTGTTTAATGAGCCCTGCTACTGGTAGGATAAAGGAGTTATGACAGCAGACAGTGTGTTTGTGTGTTTTGGTGTGTGTGTTATGGGTGTGTAATGACTGTGCAGTTTGTAATTTTTCCCAGGAATGTCACCACAAGCAAAACAAGTTTTTTTTTCGAGACAGTATTGTGTTACCTTATTTAGTGATAGAAACTTAAAAGACATTTATTTGAAAATGTTTGATATTATTACTTTGAGTATCCAGTGTACGCTAAACTTTGTTTCTTCTCCGTTCCTCTTTTGATAGTCATCATACAACCACTGACACTTATCTCTCGACCCCTCTGAGGGGCCTGAACCCTAGATTAGGAACCAGTGGACTAAACTACCTAACTGTATCCAGTGTTGGCAAATGCTGCTTCGTATTAATGCATCAGTATCAACACCCAAATAATTGTTTGTTTTGCAGAAAAAAATGCCTTTGTAACTGATGTAACTGCATTTTTTCAGGTGATACTTCTGTACTTAAGTCTGCTTTTGAAAGCAGGACTTTTTTTGTAATGGAGTTGAGCAGGATCAACATATGGGTCAGCTGATATTATTGGCCTATGACAGACATTACAGACTACAAGAATAAGTCGTCCATTATACACTGATATGACTTTTATGTATTTATAAAACACATCATGTTGAAAACAATGTTCACAAATGGTGTCATCATCACATAATTACTGTTAAATAAAGGTTTTTTTTTCTTGTTTCCTACAGACAGCTGAAAAACAACAGCAAATGGGCAATAAGGTGTGGAGCTACTTCTCAACAATGTTGAATATGCACTAAGAAAGGTTTCATGTAATAAATCAGCCTTTGCAAAGTGAAATGGTTTCAAATCAGTGCTCAATCTACATAGAAAAGGAAAACTCCAGTAGATCTACAGTTTATGCAGTTTTCGCCCTATAAAGTTGGTATCCATCGCCCATGTTGGTTGGGCCTTACAATGTAAATTAATTGTTGTATTGACATTTTTGTAAAAATCTGAGTAGCTCTTAGCCCTAGCAGACACTTATTTCTTTGTTCAACAGGGTCATGTGTTTTATTTTATCAGTGTAAGTGTTTTCCTTAATGTACTGTATGATTTTTTTTATTTATTTTGAATTTTGTCACTTAAATGGAAAAAAACAAACCCTGTGTTGTTGTTTTTTTTTAACTGCAGCCTCGCTGTCAGAGGCTTTGGTTGCGTGTGTTGAGACACTCACCCGTGAGCAGTTCCTGTTCCTGTTCCTGTCCCTCTGGCTGCTGCTGCTGCTGCTGAGGACCAACCGTCAGATATATAGTACCTCGCCTGTCATAGGCTGAGTTCATGTATGTAGGTCATAGCGTAAATACTTAGAGGTTGGAGCTGGTGGTTCCCCTCGGTGCGCTTCAAAGCTCCACATCCTTCCTCTGAGCAAACGCACTAAGGAACAATGACGTTGACTTCGACATAGGGACCACATGTAAACAAAGCTGGTTGACCTGGCTGCCTCCCCACAGATGTCACCACTGCGTTCTTTTGGGTTATTGTTGATGTTTTCTTCATAGCAACTGTGGAAAAAAAGGACAAGGTGTTGCTTCTGAGCACGATTTCGATGTACCACTGAATCAGTGACATAAACAAAACACATGTCAATGACAATGACAAACACCTTTTCGAAACGAGGTGAAAGGTACAACAACATGGTGAACGTGAGGATAGTCACACACCTATGCTAGTGTGGGTGGTATTTTCATGGCTGCCACCATCGTCAACACACTCTGCTTCCTGTTGAGTAATCTCAACATGTCAAAGCCCACACATCTACTACTCTTCTATCGAGGTATCTGGGAGCTGAGTTTGTACTGTACATTTCACAGCCTGTCAGCAAAACTGTGCTTTATATACATTTTATGTATCTGTGCTACATGTAGTCACAGCATCAGAGGGATCAGTCTTTCCATATTTTCCTCATATCATCGGTCTAAATTCATACACCTATCCTTTCTTCACAGATATACTGTTTTTTTCCCCTTTTTAATTTTTTCTGAAATTCCAAAACTATAGAATGACATGGAATTTTACAATTTAAGTTTCTTGCAGAGCTATTTACATTAAAGAATGTTTATGCTTTTTATCCCGATTAAAATCATATGTATGATTTACAGTAAGTGCCACTTTCATTCCGCAAATTTGCACAAGTTGTGGCATTTCTTGAATGTGGTAGAACACAAATTTTCACTTCCATAATATTCACAATTTCCAACGCCCAGTTGTCAAAATAAAACAGGATGTCAGCTTAATTGAGCTTTATGTCAGAGTGTCTGGTAATCTAGGAAAGTTTTAGAGGAGAGTTTTGAGGAATCGTGCAATGGACTGAACTTTCAACATTGATAGAAACTTCGGCAACTTTTTATGAAGTCCTGTACGAATGAACAGCATCATAAATTACTGAGGTCTACTTGTATGTGTGTGTGTGTGTGTGTGTGTATTGATTGTTACCAAATGATTATTTAAGATGAAATGAAGTTTATCAAATGTCTTTTTATTCAGTGAGGGAAAGTAAATAAGTCAATTAAGTGCTAAATTTAAGTGTTAATTTGAGGTAGGGTACTTTTACATTAATTTCTCTTCTATATTCATAACTAATTAATCATTTTATACCACTTTATATGCTATTTATTTGACAGTTTTATATATATATATTTTTTATTTATTTATAAGAACATGTAAGATTTTAAAAAGGAATGAAATTATGTCAAATCTGATACATTTTCAGTTATGTAAGTACTTGATGTAATATAAATTCAGCCAAATACAAGGACAAAATGAAATACTGATTAATAAATCCATAATGCAAATATATTAATGCAAATTGTAGATTATAAAATATATATGTACATAACACTCTCATTTCCCCATAATATTCAGGTACCTTTCTCACTTTTTTCTCATTTTTCTTTATACCTCTTTTTTGGCCTCTTAACGCTAAATATTCAGCTTTAATAAATCTTTTATATAAACTCTTCCCAGCACTCATCTCTCCAACGCTCACTCACGTTTGCATTTGATGTCTTCTGGCAATAAACCCCATTGCAGAATTTATGAATGAGAGAGACTTAATAAGAAACAATAACAAACATCAAACGAAAGCTGAAGAAACGTGCTTGTGTTTCTCCATAGGCTCGTGTCCATAATGTTACATGCATGTAATAATGAATAAGAATTTAAGCCAGTGAGTTGAAAACACAAGCACTTATGGTTGATATACACTGAAGTGCATTTTTCTGCCACACTCCTGCTTAATGCTGGACCTGTTTCAGAAACTGTTCTCCCTATTAGGCACTAGTCAAACACGAGACCTGGGAAAAGTATCCAATTAAAAAAAAAAAAAACCCCTGAAGTTTTCCCTTTAATAAAGAGTTTAAATGTGCACTTTCAATAGAAATTGTGCATTGTGAATTTATTCTTTACCATTGTTTTTCTGATGAATAAAATGTCATATCTGTTGGGAAATTATCATAATTTGGCCACATTTTAACAGCAGACACTTTTGAAATCACGCATGCTCCATAAACTGTTCAGATGCTGCTTCACCAATATAACCATAATTCAGTCCCAAAAGAGTATTTTTTTCATACTGCGTAACAAATTGCCAAATTCCTAAATGTGTAAAAGTTGTATGGGACATAAAGTTCAATTAGGCATCATTCATTTTGTGTAATAAAAAAATAATAAATGCAGTGTTGATCAAACAACACCATGGTTCTGTAATAATTAGGACAATGTTCATTTTGCAAGGGAGGCCTGGCGTTACACAAGATTTGGGCAGTGATACTTGACACTGTTAGTGACCGCAAGTCACTTCTGCACGTCAGTTTAGCATTTTCACAGTCATCCACTGCTAAAATAGCAGAAGTGAACTGAGATGTTGAAATCCTGGTGCACTTCAAGACAGATCATGTTCTGGTCCGTTTACCGTAGCTCAGGCGGTCTGGCTTCCCGTTACACCCCATGGTCCGGATATCCGGCGCTCCTTTCACTTAGAGGAGGAACTGTAATTAAACAAACGAAATCACAGAGTTAAAATCACCAATACTTAGAAATCACATTTATCATATATTTTTAATGAAAGATGTCACAGGTTGGGTGACTTCTGGCTTCAGAGGACCCAAACATCATGACTACCTTTCACCTTTGGTTTAGACTTGAGACATCTGTCAGTTTTTTTGTCTTCTTTAAAGAGAAAATTGTGTTTTTAATGATAAAAATGCTCTTAAAAGCAGAAATATGAAAAGAGAAAACCAAACCGGGCCCAGGATTGAACTGTGAGGTTCTCCAAACATTAACTGTGATCAGGGGGCTGTAGAATAACAAAAAACACAAGGAACTTACTGGTGTCTGTCTGAAAATTTAAAAGGATAACTTTGTGCCAACAAATCCCATAAAGAATTGATCTGTGTAGTTACAGTCTGAAATAACTTATTCCCCTGTGCCATGGAGCTTCAGTGTCCAGAAACTATTTAACGCACACCAATGAGCCACACTGTTGCACTGGGTGACTGATGTTCCATAATAATGATGAACACATAACTGTATTTTACTTGAACTCAATTCCACATCCAACATCCGGCAGCCATAAATACTTTAGCAACAAATGTGTTTTAATCTGTGGCTGAAAATATTCCCAGACAAGTGCACTATTTATTCTTGTTTGAGAGAAGTGTGCTAAAAATTGCAGCGCTCGGCTGGTTTAGAATATTATTTATTAATTAAATACATTATAGAATGTATTTATGACTCTTTTCCAATAACCAGTAAGCCCGGGGTCGAGTTTAACTCACAAGGCAGAGAAGTTCCAAATGTAGCTCCTGACAGACGGACCAAACTAACACGCTGCTGGTTTGGTTTTTTCATGGATCTGTTGACTGTAATAACAAATATTGAATGTTTCCAGCCTAATCATTTGTGGAAGCATTGAAAAACTGTGGTAAAAGTACATTTGTTATCATTCAAACACTAATTTGTGTTTCTGTAGTGACAGTGACCAAAAAGTTTGACAAGTTGTTTAGATGTTGTGAAGCAGTTCCACATTGTGTTCATTTAATGTTAGCTCTTAGTATCTCTCGAATGTCTTGTTTTGTCTGATTAAGAGTCCAAAGTCCAAAGATAGTCAGTTTAGTGTCATGTGTCACAAAAAAAATCTCATATTTGAGAAGTTTGAAACAGCAAATGCTTGGGATTTTCTTTTTTTTTTTTTGCTTAAAAAAGACGAGGATGGGGATTTGATCATAAAAAATGTTGTCAATCAATGTTCTGTTGCTGGCCTGATCATTGTATGAATTATTCTTGCAGCTCTTACCTATATATCATTTTGTGCCATACCTGTTCAAAAATCAAACCTTATCTGTGGAGATGCAAAGCCTCTCGATGTTTACAGAGAAATTTCACCTCAGCACACCTCTGATAGTTGTGATTTTTCTGATTTAACTGCAGAAAACATGCCGTATGTCACCTGAACTGAACTGAGCAGTCGAGTAAACCTGGAACAAAATCAAAATGATTAATTAAAAGTGTTAAATAATAATACGATGAGTTTTCATAATACATCCTTTATTGATTCATCTGGAAAACACAGGCTGATACAACGCTGAAAAGTAGTTTAAGGAACAAAAAACTTGCAATTAGCACCAAAAAAAAAGAGAAAAGAAACACGGATATGACTCAAGGGTTAAAAAAAAAAATCTTTGATTTCTCAACATCTGGTACACAGTGGACATTCGAGTGACAGGTGTGTGTGTTCGTGTGTGTTTGTATTGCTTTATCAGGAGTTTTTAGGAGGCCAGTTGGCCTGTGGAGGGACTGTGATGCAACGAGGAGTTTACGGACAGCCACTGCCCACTGACGGTAAAATGAGGAAAGGGGGCTGGACTAAACTTTCAAGAAAAGAGGTCATCCTGTGTGGGAATTTCCCTCTCTCCTGTCAGCATGTGAGCCAGAAACAGGGAAAGACTGCGTGGGGCTCCAAAAGGAAACAAGGGGTCATCGAAGAAAGAATGCCTAGAATGTGTGAACGAATCTGTGCCAACACTGACGGCTACGAAGAGAGCAGCAGGAGCAGGAAATATGCTGGAAGAGTCACATTTGGTTTTGGATATTAGTTATTAACACATTATATAAAGTGTCACTTTGTTTCTGTGGTTTTGCTAATTATACTTTATAATCTTTTCAACTTTTTTTTGACATCTGTTAAAAAAAAAAAAGATTGTGTTTATTTGCACTGTTTTGTGCCCAGTGCAGCCAAAAGCCAGACCACAGCTACTTAAATCTATTGTCATGTTCATGGAGGATAACAATGTCTTATTCAAATGTGGGTGTAGCATTCTTCAAGTGGTGATGTGTTGGAAAGGGAGGATATTGCACAACAGTTAAAAGCTAAACTGTTCCATCATTGAGTATGTTGAAACATTCACTGTGTTCAAAATATCATCTCTCACCACACAAAACAGTTTTTATACTCTATTTCTAGAGTGTAATGTGCCAATAAAGTGAATATGTCTCCCCTTGAAAGACTAGGAGAGGTGGTTTTTTCCTCTTTTCTGCTGTTTAAAGTGAGAATTGGGAAAACATTCCCCACCCAAATTGTCACGGCTCACCTACAAATCCCACCTTGCCGCTTTCTTTATCCTCTCTGTCTGGGGTTTGCTTGTTTGAGACAGATAAGTTTCATATTGTCCACACAGTGAAATGCGGCCTGAGGGCTTGGTAAATTCCACAGCAAGCAAATAGTCAACTTATCAATCATGTATGGTGTAACCTTAGTTGTCACTCCCTTTTTTAACTTCTTCATTTTGTACTGAGTGTTTTTTTCACTTGAGGGTTAAACAAGGTTTGCTCGGCCCTATCTCGCCTGTACTGACTGCCAGCCAGATCTTCAGGTTGTTGAAGTGTGACCTGAGGTGGTGTGAGGAGGTTAGTTGCTGATTAATTTCCATGCAACCTTGAACCCCTCTCTGGGCCAGTGGACCCAGCAGACTATTGACAGAGCCGTGTGCTAAAGATAAAGCTAACATTTCTGTCCTACGTGCACTATGACCAAGTTATTTTTTGTGCTGCTGTCAGCAGTATCATTTCAGTGTAAATGGCTGGATATATTTCAGGATTTGAGGCCTTTTCTTTCAATCAATGAGTAAAAACAGGAATGCAAATGGTGTTGGCAGTTAAAATTGTCCAGTAATAGTGTAGAGAGTCTGTTATTATAAGTACTCACCCTAATTCACTGTATTTAATGGCAACAGAAAACACTTTCACATATCAATCCTCATTTTATATTCAGTAACAAAGGACGTTCCTACAACCACAAAATAATGCCGAGCATACCACTGAATGCCAGTTTCTTCTTTGTGGAAACAATTAGCAATATAATAAGTTGTAATCATGGTGATCTACTCCATTATTAAACTGCACTTTATCCTTACTTGTGGTGACGAGAATTATGCTATTATCTTTATGCTATGATTTATTTTTCAACACCCAGAAGGAGACATTAAATTTAAGATATGTGTTGTCATCTCTAGCATATTGTCTTTCCTCAGAAATCACAAATTTGCCATATTGCCAGGCACATTTTTACCTGCAATATGTTGTAAGTGAAATCAAGTGAAATACAGTCTGACTATCATGCGTGTGAATATTTAAAGCAAGCGTAACGCCCCTGTCTGCACCTGCTTCAAAAGGGCAGAAAAGAAGAAATTGGAGATGAAATCATGTAGACAAAAGTATAAATCTGTTTAATTCAATAAAATATCAAGTACAATTAAAGCATTTCCCCTTTTAATATTAAATAATTAGACTTATTTCATTCATTGCCAATAGTATTACAAAGAGTTGCATCATTTCACTGCAGCACAACTCTCCCTTGACAACCATTGCTCCAGATACATAAAATGTAGAAATTCACTCGCATGTATGTAAAATATGCACCGAAATACTGCATACACAAAAAAATTACATCTGAGAATAAAGCTAAGAGGTGACATGTGATGAATCGTGAATGATTGCGCAATCCATGTACCCACTCCTTCAGTCCCATTCAAAGTGTCCCTGTAAACTGGTGGTCGCTGTCTTCACCTGTGAAGCGTACCGTTTCAACACTTGTTCAGTGGCTCACCTCTGGCTCTAAAGTCCATCAAAGATTAGACAAGCAGCCCAGAGGTCCGTGGGGAGTCTCTGATGGAGGTTTCTAACATTGTCCGGTGGCAGAGAGCAGGTTGCGCAGGGTGGCCAGCTCTCTGGACAGCTGCTCCACACGCTTTTGTAAACGGTCGTTCTCTGCAGCCAGTTCCAGCACTTTGTGTTGAGTCTCCAAGTTGCGCATTTTGGCTTTGTCCCTGCTCTTCCTCACGGCGAGGTTGTTCCTCTCCCGCCTCACCCTGTACTCTTCACTGTCCTTGTCCAGGCGTTTCTTTGCTTTCCCGCTGGACATTTTGCCACTGTGTGACGGTGACCTGCTTTTACCTGACGGGGCAGGTGTGCCAGGCGGGCTGGAGCAGGTCGAAGACGCGGTGGAGATGTTTCCAAGACTGCCACTGGTGGACTGGTAATGAAGGTAGGACCTCATGTCATAGCCAGACGACCCGTTCTCCATCTTTGCGTCTTCCTGGCTGTCGTCTCTGTCAGCAGCGGCGGCGGCGGCGGCAGCAGCGGCTCTGTAGCGGCTCCCGATGAGTTCAGGGCTGAGCACACTATCCACACGGGTCTCCTGCAGCTCAGTGTAACCCAGCGCGTAGGGCTCCCTGGGGTCCCTCAAGTTGTCGCACTGACTCGTCTCCAGCTCGTTCAACAGCGAGTAGTTCTTGTAGTTCTGTAAAGCTGCAACTCTCTTGATCTTGTTCTCCGCCAGGAAATCTGAGAAAACGTCCCCCTGCTGCTGGTGGTGCGTCTGCGCCGTCAGCTGCGGGCTATGCAAAGCTGGATCCAGGTAAACGCTGAAGTCTATCGCTCTCTCCCGCTCTTCAATGCCCAGCTCCGTCATCGAGTCGCCGAGCCTCCAGTATGAGCCGTTGCTGATGGGACTGATAATGCTGTCTCGACTGTGGATAGCAAAGCCGCCCTCGTCGTAGAAACCGGCCACTTCCATGGATCAACACCCGCCGGATTGCAGGAGCATGGAGGGCTGAGATAAGAAGCCCACAGTGGTTTTGGTTCAGTTGCCTCAGTTGTGAAATGGCTCAAGTGTCGAAACGAGTGTGTAAAAGAGTTTAAACCCCCTGTGCCACTGCCTGTGACAACATGCAGTGAAACTACTTTGAAGAGGTTGTGCTCATGGATTGGGAGGAATTGACAGGTCTTCCTGTCTCGGGGGGTTTTATTACATGTGAGGGGCGGGGTTTGAGCTGGGCAGGTGTGTGACGCGCAGCGCGGAGCCAACCGGACAACCTGTGCCGCTGTACAGAATCTTTCCCGCATTCAACTATTTGGTTTAGATATAAAATGAACTTCAACTGTGCTTTTTTATGCTCTGGTGTTTGTGTCAGTTAGTTGTGGCGTACACTTTGGGCGCAGCAGTAGAGTAAAGAGGGGAAATGCAACTTCAGTGGTTGTCATAACATTGCCATAAGAACGAAACTGAGACAACGAGAATAAAAAGTGAAAATACAAATCAACACCAGACTATCTACGCGGAGTGTCAACTGTCACAACAAAATTGCGGTGAATACTTCTAGCCAGCATTTGATGACAACACGTCTCTTCACGCCCTCTACAGTCACGTCTCATCAACTCGACAATAATGGAAAAATCCCACTCAGAGGCAACCATTTTATAAGTTCATGTGTAATCAACCCATAACAACAACACTCATACAGCTACCCCGGTTAAACCTACAGACAGCTGCTTTCCCACAACACACAGACTAGTTCAGACTAGTTTGTTATCGTGTGGTCAAACTCTACAAAATGATGCATCCACTCCAGCCCTGTATGAGGGTCAGGGTGGGTGTTATGGAGCATTTAGTCAGCCTGCTTTATGTCCAAAACACTTCAGTGAGTTTCTGAATAATGTCCAAGAGGATTATCTACTAGAGTCTCAAATGTCATCATGATTGTGCCCTCTGGCGAGATTAATACAATTAACAACAAATAGCCTCAAAAAAGTAAAAGCAACCATCCACGGTAGCTTAGTTGCGAAACAAGTCTTTGCATCAGATACACAGTAGGTCTATAGGTCAGCAGGTCTAATGAGCCGACATGCACGCAGGCAGCTCATTCCTTCGCTCTGAACTGTTGTTATAGACAGTAAAGATTATGATCAGAACTGAGTGGTTTGGATTAATGTGAGGTCTTACTGCCGCCTTGTGGTGAGCTGTGAGTATGTACACAACAATTCGCATAAATGTTTAGGACATGTCCCTCTCTCTGTAAATTGTTTATCTTATGATCAGCCAAAAACACTACTTTACTAAAAACATCCTTTGCTTTTCCTAGAATTTACACTCGCCTCCTTTACCAAGTGAATCCTCAGCATATACATTCAGTAGTGTTGCAGTTTGTTCTGTGACTCATCTGTGCCTGTATTGCTGATTTTTTCTTCAGTTTTTGATTTGTTTAACTGTTATCTGCTGATATAAAAGAAATGTATGTATAATGTTAATTTGCCGTTCTCAGATTTAAAAAAAATCTGTTGGATTAAAAGTATAAAGTAGCATAAAATGGATATAGTCAAGTAAAATGCAATTACATACAAAGTTATTCAGTTGCAAAACTGGCATATATGCAGCACTCAGTTGCTCTCCAACACAAGTTGAATCTGAAGGTGTTTTTTCACTAACTTCTGGCTTTTCACATTACATTGCACAAGCTTGTGTTTAATGCAAAAATAAATATCTTCTTAAAAAAATCAGTATCTCCAGCTATCAAGAAGTGCAAAATTTCCATCTGAAATGCATGTATAACTGTATAAAGTTGCCCATGTAAACTATTAATTTCATCCCTTTTCATTTTTAACTTTGTTTGGCTGGACATTTATTTCAAACATACACGAAAATAGAAACAGAAATAATCATACAACAAGAAGTATTTCTAGAAAACGAAAAGCATAAAAGAAGAAATAAGTTATTACTTAACTAGCTCCACTATTTATGTGAGACAATACGCTTATCAATTCCCTACATTTGTAAAGACCTAATTGCTATTATCTTTTATCTTTGCCATAGAAAATTATTAATTATTTACTTATCTAAATATCCTTACCAAAATTGAAAATTAATTATTACAAGAAAAATATCTATTTATCTTGTAATACCACACGAACAATTATAATTTCATGTCTTTATTAGACACATCCATTAAAAAGGGTTCACTTATTTTTTCTTGCCACTGTAAAAATATTTCACTTTGACACTTCTGAGTACATTTCACTGAAGTGACATACAATGTCATTAAGTAAAATTACAGGCAAATAACATTTGCATCATTGCATGTGGATAGTTACATAAGTGGATTGCTAAATTTTATCTTGAACCATTACTGAAAGCAACAACCATGACAAGTGGCCTTTATGTTTGTTAGCTAACACTAGCATTACATTAGCTAGAGTACCACAACAAGCGAGACTTGCAGCAAAAATGCCTGACTCTGATGAAATTAGATTTGAAAGTTACATCGTTTGGCCTTAAGTAAACTGTCTCATTAAGTCTTCTACTGTTGCTGAACCGTTAATGTCTCACCTGACAGTATGCTGTGGTCAAAGTTTCGTACTTTTCCACGGTTCAAGCTGAAGCATCACAGAGTATGACGGGTGACAGATGTCGCTGTAACACCTGCTCCTGTTATTTCGTATCATCTACACAGAGAAAAAGAGAGCTTCATTTACTACACAGCCAGCAGAGGGCTGCGAGCAGAGCAGGCACCAGACAGGACGGGTGGGGTCAGGAAATGCGGTCTTTCCCCTTGCAAACCCCTATTGGTCACTTGGCTGTCTGTGGAACATTTATCCTCTTCATGATTGGCTGCTACGCTCAACGACTTGCACCTGATTGGTTGAATACGTTACGATGTCTGTGGGCTGAGAACTTGATGATTCCGTTGGTTCCTGACTGTGAGTAGCGAGAGATTGAAGGGGCAGGGCCCACAGTGGAGAAATGGCGAGAATGGTTAACGAGAACGGGTGTGGAGTGGAAACACAGAGTCTGGAACCGCAGGGACCGGGCCGGGGTCCGGCCAGATGGGGTCCACAACACGCCGGCGCCCGAGAACTGGCCAATTTGTACTCACCAGGTGAGTCGATCCTCTTTGCAGCTCCGTCTTATGGGCTTGTTCCCCCGGTTCAAGTGTCCACGAGTGGTGTGTCATAACGACAGGCTTAACATAGCGTTGTTACCAAGTAACAAACTGGGACGAAACTGCTAAAATCACACACATGAACGCCAGTTTATCTTTAAGTTCTCCAATAAAATGGCACCGAGCAATGAGCGACAGCTGCTTGTCACAGTCAGACTTTTGTTGTTACACAACAGAAATCATGTGAGATTGAGGCTGAATTTGTGTTGGGGTCGATGTTGTCCTTTGACATTTCGAGCATCAGGCAGAGGTTAGAAGATCCACCGCTTCTGCTTTAGGCTCCAAAGCCTCATTTGTCCATGGAGCAGCTGTGACCTTTCATAACAGTGTTGTTTCTCAGGCAGCACATAGACTGTAACTCGGAAAGCAATGCTTAACCAAAAACTAATGGTCTAGATAGTTTTGAGATCTTGGCCAGTACACTGCGCCAGTCCTCCCACTATCCTTCATACCATTTGAACTTGAGTGCATGATGTGAAAGGCCTTCACGCCCATTGTACAAATACTTCATGCCTTTTCAGCTCCTCATATCAGCCGAGGACCTTACTAGGATCTGACAGCTTTGAATATATGCTGATCAGACTTCTGCCTGACAGTGTTTCTTTCAGACACTAACACTGTTAGCCTCTTTTTGAGCTGTAAGATGTGGACAGGTATTTCAGGCCCAGCTGCTCACCAGTAATGTTACCAGTGCTAGAATGGAAAGTACTCAAGTACAATTCTGAGGTGTTTGTACTTTACTTGAATATTTCCACGTATGTTACTTTATGCTTCTACTTTACAACATGTTAGGGAGAAATTCTGTACGGTACTTTTTTATTCTTCTTAAACTTCATTTAACTAACATCTTTAGTTACTTTTCAGGTCAAGCTTTTACCAAAAAATATGCTCAGTTTGATTATTATCAAATTATTATCATTGATTGTGCATGTTTATATATTTTAAGATGATACTTTAGGTACATTTTTGTACTTTTACTGAAGTAATTTTTAATACAGGGGTTTATTTTTAGTGGATTAATTTCACACAGCGGTATTAGTACTTTCACTTGAGTATTAATCTGAACAAAAAGTTCAGAAGAATGGTGCCTGTAAAGAAGAAACGTGTTGCCAAAGTTACTAACCTTTGGACGGTTCAGTCTGAATTGTTTCACGTCATATCGTGTTCATGCGCTATCGACCTGCAGATATAATGTGACTGATAATTTCATCAGGTACATTGTGCTTAAGAAATGCTGCCCATGTGTTGAGTCATACTAATATGTACTCTTGTGTATTTCTTTAAGGCAAAAGATGTCAAGAATGGCTAAGTGTCATCCTCTGCTTCTCTCTCATGGCCTTCAATTTCATTCACCTTCTTGCCAATTTCCACCTGGGACATCTGTGGTACATCCTGCTAAGTATTGGTGAGTACTGACTCAGGCCTCGGCAACGCAGCCAAGGTCTTTTATCCCGATAGAGGTCACTTTAGATTTTGATGGCATAAATCTTGTATTTTTTCAGGTGATTCAACAAAAGTGATAAACAAATGCTATTTTTGTATCACCTGGACTCTGTTGTTTGCTCCAGCTTTGCTCTAATGTGCAAAGTCTTTTTATATTAAGTTCAATTTGGAACCTGATTTTAATGTGTATTATGGAGGTTGATGTATTTCATTCCACTATACAATCATTTCATTTGTTTTGCACTATGTAAAGCATTTAATGTTGACTATTATGTGTAATATTTTACTGTATGATCAGGCAGGCCTTTTGAGAGGCTTCTGACACAAAGTATTGTTAAACAGTAGTTAGGTCACAACAATCAGCATGATTATTTCTTGGGGACAAGATAACTGCACCCTAAATGCTTCATATCTCTTATCCGACACACAGCGTCAAGAAGACAACATCCAAACACATTGTTTCATACATGCTCAGATAGAGACGTGACACAGAGGTTGGCCTGCTCACGTCAGCATACAAGGCCAGTTAGAATTCGGATAACGTGCGAGTCCAACCTCCTCTGTATGGGGCCCAGCCCAAGAAGATAAACGTACATCATTCCTACTGTTTGTTGCACATTCTGACAGATCCTGCCTGACCTCTGCCAATTTGAGCCCAGTGCTGTTTTACTGCATGTGACCAGAATAAAGCTTGCATTGAGACCAGGTTTTTTTTCCAGCTCTTTTCTTGGGCTTCCAGTCAACAAACTGGTGATTCGAACAGTCTGTTCTTTTGCCATCATAATAGACCAAAACTACCTTGAAAACATTTGTGCCATATTTAGCCACCTTATTTTTGTAGTAATTGAGATACTAGCCAAGTCAGCTTGTCAGCTAAATAAAGAAAATGTGATAAAGGAATAAAAGCTTTTAAGTTTTACAGCACACTTCCTTGAATTGCATTTGATGCGCCACTTATTGAGATGTATGCCATACAAGTTTAGTAGTAATATTTTCCTTCCAGCTCAAAGATAGCGGAACACTTTGTCTTCCAAGACTTCACAGGCTACAATGCTAGTTTCATTTAGCACCCTTTTCTCTGTGCATTTTAGAGTTATTTTAACACAAACAAAGATCTAGTCAGAAGACAACACATGATTAAGTGCCAAGGGGTTAATTTTGAGTCCCACAGGACACAGGTGCTATCAGGCAGTGCACAGGGAGTGAAAACAGTGTTTTCTTCTGTTTGTTGTTCAGAATCATCTTATTTCTCAGTGAATGACATTTTGCACATTCATTCAAGAGGTAGACAGGTTAGCTGAGCTTTTTACCCCACAGTCAAAACAGCTTAGTTTGCTTTGCCATCTCAAACAGTTGTCCTTGGGCATGTGTGTATACACACCAAAGCATGAGCAGCAGGTCTGGTTCAAGTTCTCACTGTAACTGGAATATCTAAATATCTAAACATCATTTGTGCAGCTCAGATTTGAGATATCTTTATTTTAGAGTATATGTTCTCAAAATAGTAGGCTAGCGGTTCTCTGGATAGACCTTTTGTCGTCATTTTGATCACATTTTTCAGCCCTGTAGTGACTGAATCATTTTATAATGTTCTGTTGTTTTGTCACTGGTTGGTGAGTTCTGTTGTTTTTTTTAAAGCTGCAGTCCAAACAAAGTGCTGGTTGTTCTCCCCTTATTTGACTGATTTTCTCATCCATGTTCTGTGCTGACTGTCTTTCAGCTGCAGGAATCCTCACCGCAGACTTTGCCTCAGGACTTGTTCACTGGGGGGCTGATACGTGGGGATCAGTGGATCTACCCATTGTTGGAAAGGTATTATTTGTACTCAAATAATCTGTATTTGAACGAGACCTTCTCCTGCATTTACAGTGTGTAATTCTTGTATTTCAGGCCTTTATACGACCATTCAGAGAGCACCACATCGACCCCACGGCCATTACCCGTCATGACTTCATTGAGACCAATGGTGACAACTGCATGCTGACCATAATCCCTCTAGCAAACATGGCCTTCAGCTTCCTCACCCTCTCCCCCGGTGAGTTTTGTATCAACAAACCGAGTCTGACATTTTCTTCTGTCTGATTTTCTTAAATGAAACTAAGCAGAGAAAAAAAAAAACGCACAAAACAAATGAATATGTGTCTCCTTTTTTGCTGCAGCGGAGATCTACCATATCTTCCCCTGGTACTGCTACTTGTTTGCACTAGCCATCTTTGTGACCCTAACCAACCAGATTCACAAGTGGTCGCACACTTACTTCGGCCTGCCTCGTTGGGTCGTGTTTCTACAGGACTGCCACATCATTCTCCCCCGCAAGCACCACCGCATCCACCACGTCTCCCCCCATGAGACGTACTTCTGCATCACCACAGGTTCCTCTCTTTTTTATAGGGATTATATTATGGCTGTAGGATTTGGCCAAGAATTGCAATCGTTATAACTGATTAAGAGAACACTGGGGTGGCCCATCATCCCATCTGTGGGATTTTGGATAATTGCAGAAAATAAGATCTGGGACGAACAATAGTTTATGATACCGATATTTTGTTCAGGGAGATAATCTTAAAAAATGGACACCTTGATTTTTTTAACCCTAACCCTAAGCATCAGTGCAACCAGCAGAAGTCAAAGCTTACATTGGGTATAAATGCACTACATCACAGCTGCAGGACTTTAAAATCTCTACCAATCAGTTCATCTGTAGTTTCTGAAAGTTTCCTGACATAGACTATTTGCATTGGGCAGTGTAACAAATAGTTTAGGTTTTAAAATGTCTGAACCTTTCAGGAGTAATGAACGTATTAGTGAAAAAAATTCCACATTATGCTGCCCCCGCTTTCTGCAACAAGATGTACATTATTGTAATCTCCTCCACCCTCGACATCTGTGTTTGTCTGTAACTTTTGAGTCATTCATCCATGTGAACGTGAACGACACACAGAAGTATGTGGGCAGAGACGGTTCCATTGTTTGATATGGGAGCGTAAAGGACGCCTGGTGTTCACGGCGTTAAATATCACACAAACCTTTGGACAATTCATGAACATTTTAACACTGTCCAGAATCTTTTTGAATTATTGTCATTTTGACAAATTTGTCAAAGTATATACTAATATTACAGATTCAGGATAACAAATACCTTTGCTCTTACTAATTCAATATAATAAGTACTCTACTATTGTGTGTGTCAGAAGTGTAGTCTAACTGTCCCAGCGAACACAAATTCTGGTGGTCTTGTCTAATTGAAACGAAGCATCCAATATTTCATGACAGAAAGTCTCCCCATGGAATCAGACTCACAGGTTGCTCCATTTGGGTCCAGTATAAAAAGTTCAACGTGATTAACAAAATGTCAATGCAATCAACTATAAATTCTACAATTTGAATATGGATATAAATTCTGTCTTATCTAAATGTATTCAAATGATGTATGCATTCACAGTATGACTTTGCATTTGCATGTAGGCAATCATTCAACAGCTTCAGCTGAATTCTAAAGTTTTTTGCTTTAGTCAAACTCGACCATGGCAAAGCAAAGAAGTAAAGTAAAGAAGAAATAGCTTGCACTTACCCATCCCCATATGATGTGAAAATTGCAGATGCTTTTCATGAATTAACTTGTAGAGGGAGAATTACACACTCCATAACACACATGATAACAGAGTCATTTCTGAGCACATTCCCCTGGCATTGTATTTAATGTTCAGTTATTTCTCAGAGATAGACATAGAGAGAGCGGTGTATAGCCAAAAAGATACTCTATTGCAGATGCCGTATAATTCATGATAATGGAGGGAAGGGATGTCACATTAGTCCACCTTGGTCTATTTATAGAGAAAATATTAATTCTCACAGTTTATGTGATGAGGGTCAGGCAGATTTATCTTTGAGCTTTGTCTCTCCAGGTTGGCTGAACTACCCTCTGGAGAAGCTGGGTTTCTGGAGGAACCTGGAGGATCTTATCCAGGGTGTGACGGGAGAGAAGCCCAGGGCGGATGACCTGAAGTGGGCTCAAAAAGTGAAGTAACGCCGCAGGCTTAACTGCACCCTACCTCAGAAGACGCTGGCTCCGTCCAGGCTTCTCATCCCCTTTTTTGCCTCACACAAACTGTAATCCATAGTAAGAAAAACTAACAAACACTTTCTGATGCCATAGCTTTAAGTCTTGCACATTTTGTCTGTTTTTCAAGTGGAGGGCTCTGTTGATCAAATTTTTCATTAATCACTCATGGAGATCACTAGAAACTGCAATATATCATTAACTCTTTGTACGTCTAACACAACTCATCACTTTTTTGAGGGGATTTAGAAATGCTTTTGCCAAGAGGGTGTGATCAGGTACAGATAATTTTAAATTGCCTTCCAAGAAGATTAAAAGATTTCCCTTGTGTCACAAAAATTCAAACACTCCCAAGAAAGAATACTTGAAAGAGTGAAAACTCACTTTCTTGTCCTCCAGAGACACAACTGTTCATTTGTAGAGTGGATAAATCATGTTATATTTAGCAAGTGCTTTTTAATTCTCACTGGATCAGTCTTTGCATCTCCACCTCATCAAAGGTCTCGATGTGCAAGTAACAAAATTGGATGTAGGCCATGGTAAGTAGATGGGCTGGGGTGACAAAGGTTTTTGGATGCTTTACCAATGTTGAAAGCTAACGAACAAAATGGGTAATTACTGTTACATTTGTTGATTTCTTGCACATTTCGGTTTAAGCTGCACACTTCTGGGAATGATTTTAAAGAGATGCGATGACAAGATGTTTAGTTTTGTCACCCTGAGACAAAGATTGCGGTTACAGTGGAAGTCAGTGTTGCTTTCAAGGGACAGTTCCCTCTTTAATCAAAACAAGATATTTTTTTCTCTTTCCCGAAGACAGTCTAGACTGTTTTGTTGTGAGTTGCTGAGTTCTTCTGTAGAGATTTCTCCTCTCGCCAGATATAATGGAAGTTAAACAATAAATTAGAAAACTCAGCAGCAAGATAATCCACAGACCTTGTAGTGAGCAGTGTGATGAAAGAAACATTTTCTGTTTGTGGAAGTCACACTGAAACAATTAAGATGAATTAATAGAATTACTGGTAAGAGTTAAATTGTGTATTATTGATTTCAGGGTGAACTGTCCCTTTAAAGCGAGAATCCTCCCACTGGGTTGCTAAATGGCAGATCTGACTCAGAAAACAGGTTTAAATGTAAATGAACCAAAAACAAACAAATTGCTCATATTGCTGTCAGATCCTCAGCTGACATTTCCAAGATAATATGTAATGTTATCTGGCTATACAATGCGGTTGAGAAGATGAGTAATTTGATCTGAAAAATCTAATTGTGTGTAACTGTATTGGGTGTTGATGCTCGGCCATTAGAAAACCTGGGCAAACACACACTAACATGCTGTTGTTCTGCTGAGTCAGTCTGGCCAGACTAACTGGTCTTTTCAGATGACTGTGTGTCCTCTGGGAAAAGCTTTTTCAGATTTTATTGGGCTACTGATGGTTAACAGACAGATTGGCAGGAAAGAGGCAGGTGCAGTTTTGTCAAGCTGCCTTACATACACACCACAGAACTTGTGTCTTTTTTGTTGTTGTTTTGTTTCATTCGCTGCACTACTTTGCGTTGTTGCAACGGTAAATCCGTCTTTTCTGGGATTTGTGTCTCAGTTAATCAGACACAGATACTCCAAAGTTATGTGCCAACAGTGTGTAACATTGTTTCCACTCCTCACATCTTGCTTTTCTTTTGTATTGTGAGAAGGAACTGTCAGTTTCAGAGTGCAACATTTCCTGTGAGTAATGCCGCCGCCGTGATCTTTCTTGGTAACTGTGACAGGCAGACTTGGTGATGTTACAAGGGCTTCGGAGGCGGCTTACGACCCAGGAATTTCTTCACTCTTATAGATGAGATTATATAGTTAACTGACTGGTTAAAAGTTTTTTGTAATGCTTTAGCCGGTAATTTGTAAATGTGTTGTACAGCGAATAACTATGCAGTGTAATAAGAGGCCCTTAACCATACGTCTTAACTCATCTGATTAGGTTTAAATGCCTTTCTTTTTCTACTAGTTTACACATATTTGCTAGTTAAGTTGGGAAACGAGCTTAAAAAAATAGCTACTTAGACTGCATGACAAAAATTACTTTTACTAATTAAGATGTCACTTACACAGACGTAAGAATGCGTGCATGCATACAGCATGTCGGCTTGTCAAGCGCTATACTGGGTCAACAGCTTTCCTTTGAGTTTGTGCAGAGCAGACACTGACTGGGCAGGACTGTGCTCACTCTGGATTAAATGAATTATGCTGAACCCCAATTTTCACCAAATGCTCCCAGGTTTGAACTATCAAAATGTTATCTAATTCAGAGATTTAAATTGGAGAAGCTTACCTTAGTTGGGCTGAATTAGCGAGCTTCTGATGTTCTTGTTCAAGTAGACAATTTAATGATAGTAATAGTTAATTTTGAAGCCAAAATTATGCTTTATGTGACGTAATATTCCAGTTTTTGAATCCTTCATACTTGATTATATAGGATTATTCACTATAGGTCAATGGCAAAGTACACGGCAGATTGCATAGTGCTTGTAGAGTATTGTGAGAAGCAGTTTTGTGTGTGCTAGGTAGTGTAATATATGCTGGTAACTGGATGCCGTTATGTGTCACTGCATCAAAGTTCTACTCCTGTAGCTCTTTCTGATCAGTATTAGGAAAGTATAGAGTTTGGAGACAGCTATCTGCAGTAAGCAAACTAACTTGAACTTTGACACAAAACTTATTTTATACGTAGGAGTATTGGCGTTGGATGTTTTGGCGCTTCAGCAAATTGCTTTTTGTGATCATATAGAACTATTATGAACATTTTGTGTTTTTGTAATACTGCAAGATCGTTAAAGATAATAGAAATACCAGACATGCCATAATTAGTGTGGTGACTGACTACAAAACACCCTTGCAATAAAAATAAATGCTGGGCTCAGAAGGAACCCACACCATGATGATCTTACCTTGGAGACAGACTTGCTATAATAATTACTATTTGTCACCAGTCTGGGTGAGAGTTTAGATCTAACATGCATTAACATATTATTCATTATTATTCTCCAGATGATCTCAGGATTGTGGTTTAGTAGGTTATTATGAATCTGTGAAAAAAAGGCCGTTATTTCTACATAAAAGTTGTTTAAGTCACTTGCTTCTATCAGATTCTGTTGGCCAAAGTAGCCGAACGAGTTTAAATCTATTATAGGTTCTATTGTAGCCATATATATCAGTACACCTAACTTGGCCTCTTGTTATGGAGGTTCAATTTGTGATTAAAACGTGTTTGGGTTTCCTGTTTAGAGTGGATTATGAAGGGTATTTTGTAACAATGTGCATTAAGTAAATATTTTCCCACTGGAAATTGTGAAACAAATGTTGGTTTGTGGGGTGGGCAGTCGTTGTTGGTATGTTGACATGCTGTGGTTAAAATCACTTTTGTAATGATCCATGGACTTTTTTATTGAACTGCCTTATCCTCTGTCCCCTGATTGATTTACTGTAAATCTTGCCAGCATCATGGGAAAACAATTTATTGACTGACTTTAAATTGCCCTTCACATGCCTCTCACTTCGTCTGAGGCAAGACCCACATGGATGTTGCAGTTGGTTATATATGCTGGTGGTGATGGAGTTTTAGATATCAGAATAATGCCTTGATGCCTTTTTGTTGTCTTCCATTTGGGAGACTTACAATGTATATAATAAACTGTATTTATAAATAAACTAAATAAATGGTTGATAATTACTGCTGCCTGAATTATTTCATTCATTTCTTTTTTTCGTATTGTTTAAAGCATGTTATAGAGATACATATTCTCTGTGGATAACTGTCTTGTGGATTCCATCAAATTATTTGTCATTACAATTCAACTATATACACCTGACCAATGGGACATAATGTTTAGAATAATTTCCTAATCATGAATTTTCCGTACTACTGAATCTTATCATCAGGTAGTTATTGTTTTATGATCTGTACTGACAAACGCATTCTATATATTTTTGTATCGCTACCTTTTACATTTGCACTCTATCCAAAATATAATATAACCACTGCATACAATTACACGTTTTATTTATCATATATAATTAGGTTGCATTTTCTTTATATTGTTACTTTCCTCTTGGTCTGCCTGCATAACACCAGCTTTTGGAGCTTAAAGTCAGAGGGTCTTTCTTAAAGAGGACTTTGACATGTCAGTGTATAATGAAATATAGTGCTCCAGTATGTATTATATCCATGACATAGTGCAATACAAATACAATTGACCTGACTCCTTTCTTCGCAAACATTTAAAATGCTGTGACAATCCTTCAACAGGTAAAGCCTTCTGCAGCATCCAGTTTCTGCATCCACATAAATTATGTTGCTAACCGGGAGCAACAAAAGAAGCGATGCTACTTCCACGCGCACGCATCGTTGGCCACAATGGCAAACCTGCGTGCGCGCTTCCGCTGTGTAGCGACAAGATGGCGGTCGCCGCCGGATTAGGTAAAAGTACGAGAGAAATATATTTTATTAAAAAACTGAATAATCGTCCGAATATTTAGCTACGATGTAGCTATGGAGGTTTGCAGTAATGTTAGTTATCTAACGATGCACCTGATGTTTGAAAAGATACAAGCTAACGCAACGCTGGCGCTTGTGAAGTGAATGAATAGGAAGCGATGCTATCAGCTAAGCTAACGTAACTTAAGTTAGATAGAAGGGAACCAAGATGCTCAGGGACTGCTGTTAAGGGACTTTTATGGTGTTTGATAGCAATTTAACGTTAGTAACCTGCATATGTAATATTGATTTGCTTGTTTGCCTTGATTTGATACCGTTATTTAGTTTGATAATAGTGTCTGGCGCCGATGCTAGTGATCCACAGCTTTGCTAACGGTACCCTGATGGTGCGGGTAATGTCTTAGCTCATTTGCGACGTAAAATTATACTTATCGACTCCAGTGTGTCACAAACTGTTTTTAACCGTAAATGTTTTCGATATATGTGCATCATACTTATTGCACATTTCGTCGCCTTGCATGTTTGACCTGAGTCTGGTTAACGTCAACAATGACGCTACGTTTTTCTGAGACTTTAAGCTAATCAGGAAAACATGATCTATGTTGCGTTTCAGTGAAGGACTCTCAAGATGCCGGTGATCTGAGCTTACCTGCTGCACCATCTGGCAGCCTGACTGTCTTGGTTTGCATGGCTCAGTTAACGGTGCAGTACCACCGTATCTCACTGCAGAGGCCAAATGATGCAGCATCCTCGAAGCCAGATGCTAAATTTGGGGACATTAATAACGTCTGCCATTAAAACGCTGGTGGGAAAAGGGGCTGGTCAGCTAATGTGCCCCTAGTTTTCCTGTCACGTTGTGTCTGAGTCATGCACACCAGGTTACACCTTTATATCTGCAAGTCATTGCTCTTGCAGAAGCCTACAGTTTTAGTGTGGTGGTACCTAAATCCACTTGTCATGTTGAAAGTGTCCTTGTGTGAGCATAACTGTCTGTCTTTGGCGTGTTTTTTGTGTTTTGTAAATGAACAGCTGTTAAAGTTCCTCGCAATTTCCGGCTCCTGGAAGAGCTGGAGGAAGGCCAAAAAGGTGTTGGAGATGGCACAGTGAGCTGGGGTCTGGAGGATGATGAGGACATGACCTTAACAAAGTGGAGAGGGGTGATCCTTGGCCCTCCAAGGGTGAGGAGTGCCACTTTATTACCACTTAAATGAGGAATGTGCAACACGCATTCAACAGATTAAACTGTGATGTTAGTGCACCAATCAGGATCGATGTTTAAGAGAGGGAAGGTAATGAATGATGCTACATTAGTTGTGAAATAGAACTGAGACAGCAGCACAATAGAACACCTAAGTGAAAATGAAAAAGTATATCAATAAATGACAGGAAGCAACAAGTAGCACATCTATATCGTATCAAGCTGAATCACACTCAATTATTTTTTTAGTTCCTTTTTGAAAAATCAACAACGTAGCAATGATTCATTGGGTGCTCAATATAGGGAGGATTTATGTATGCTGGTACTTTTCTTTAATTTAAGTTTTCTGCCTCCAGAAGCTTGGTTAGTAAAAGTTCAGCTCAATATACATCTGTAATGTTTAGAACTAGCAGGAACCTTAGTACTTAAAGATACTTACAGGACTAAAGATTAGTTGAGGTATGTATATCAGACGAGTGGCTCAGATAACCTGATTTGATGCAGTGACACATAATGGCATCCAGTTACCAGATAATTTACTTTCGCTATGGAAATAACTGGGTAATACATTTTTTTTTTGCTGTCATAATCAGGATGTGGTTTGTTTTCTCCCATCAATTTGACACTGATTATATAGTTGACTACACTATACACGCTGTATGTGTGCTCATTCACCTCTATCTGTCTTTTTCCACAGACTAGCTATGAAAACAGGATGTACAATCTGAAGGTTGAATGTGGGCCAGAATACCCAGAGTCACCACCGTTTGTCAGATTTGTGACAAAGATAAACTTGAATGGCGTGCACACCTCCAACGGTGTGGTATGTAAATCTTTTTAAACTGCAGAACTAACTTTGAATGCCTCAGCTGTATGCAGTCATGTTAAAAACACATGATGCCTTTGACCCTGTTCTTGGTACACTAAATACATTTGGAGAGAAAAATAATTTTGCAAATTATGCATGATAACATTAGAGTATATTGGTCAGTGCAGATAAGCAGGTTTCTGTTCTAAGTGCATGCTCAAATCCTCTGATAGATGGTGCAACCATTGCATTATCTTATTATTGTTCACTTGACCGGGCCAAAGAACTATACAGAATGTACCTGAAGGAGGTGGACTTAGATTGATTGCACTTTTATTGCAGTATGTCTTAATGCTCTCAATTAAGTAGCACAGAAAATATCATACAAGGATGTCATAATGACATGCACAGTTTGCCCCGGGAGGGCAGGTAGGGTGTGCACTTGTATTTCACTTTTATTGTTCAAACACAGCAGTGCCTGACCATTTACTGTATGCCTTAAATACAACTTAAATAAACTTAACTAAACAGATCTTGAAAGTCAATCTCAAACTGAACATTTCCATGCTAAAATTCAGACCTACACCTGGACTGATATTGAGCATTTTGGAGCCAGCTGATGGGCCGGTCCATGGAGAATCTAGGTCCAATCTGGCAGAGGGAGGTCATATGCGGATGTGGGGCCTGCATTGCAGACGGTGCGGCCTCTGATAACAACACAATGTAGCTATCTGTATGGTGTCATACATCTTGTTGGTGGGAAATATGCAGGTTTATGTGGGGCTTCTCTCAGCTTGGTCTGGTTTCAGGCTCACCTGTCGTACAACTCTTGTTCTGCATTTACTTTTACTGGCTTCGCCTCTGCTGAGTAAGTAATCTTTGCTACGATGGAGGCAGCTTCTCCAGGGAGCTGTGCATTGCAACATTTTCTAAATCGCAGATTCTCTGTTTGGGTGTAGGTCTTAATTTTTCTACAGTAACTCGTGTCTTACACATGGCACTATTAGACCTGTCACACTGTGCTCTTTTCGAGGTAAAAGTTAAGAAAGGACAGTATTTCTGTGTGTGATGTAGAAATCCATACATCCATAATTAGTAGCTCTCTGTCCTGCAGGTTGACATGCATGCAGTGACTGCACTGGCCAAGTGGCAGAACTCCTACAGTATCCGGATGGTGCTGCTGGAGCTGCGACGGCTCATGACCTTCAAGGAAAACATGAAGCTTCCTCAGCCACCGGAGGGCCAGATGTACAGCAACTGAGCCCCTGCTACTTTTTGCCTCCATCTTTTTCTCCGCACCCCCTCCTCCCAACTCTTCTGTTTTGCTTTCATCCCTTTATCCCCATCCTCTCCGCCATGTGACATTCCACCTCCTGCCAACACCTTGACTGAGCACGCGCACACACACACACACACACACACACACACACACACACACACACACACACACACACACACAGCACATGACTGAAGT
>JAOWBC010001714.1:21535707-21558976 GCA_028566105.1 Hypoplectrus providencianus
AAGGCTGCTTACACATTGTTGCATCAGTTTAAAAGCAATCTATTTATATTAGAGCATGACCGATATGGGATTTTTAAGGCAGATTTAAAGGGGAAATATTTCGTGATTATCAATATGCAAAAAGACCTTTTCTATGTGGATTGTGCACCAAATTTGCACCAAAACAACTATATAGAAGTACCCAGAGGACTGCTTTCTTAAGACCCCGGTCTCCTATAAGAACATGTGAGTTGGTTGTTTACTGCTGCCACGGTGTGTTCATTTGTTTGTGCTCTTGTGTGACTTTGGTAAATCTGAACTAACCCTTTTAAAGACCAAAGTCACACAATAACAGCAGTGTTATACACTGACATCATTTAAGTCTGTCATACAACCACACATACAACAACAAAGTTATTTTAAACACTGACTAAAATGCTTTGTGTAATAAACCATCAACAAATTAATAAATCCCCCACTAGTTGTTGAAGTGGTGATAACAAATGAAAAGAAAGATAAACAGCCACGAGAAACCAGACAGATCCTATAATACGTCTGGGCCATCATCCCTATCAAAGATGCTGCTGCACATCCTCCGAGGAGGACGCTGGTCATCCATGGGAACCAGAGAGTGGTTTCCCATCAGCAGCTGTTCCTACTCTCTGCCCCCTTGCCCTTCAGAAGGAGAGCGAGAGGTTCCCCCGGCCGGGAGGAGGAGGGCTCTAATTACTGATGCTCAGCGGGGGCCGATGGCTGTTGCTCCTGCCGCTGGTCACTTGGGAGCTTCCCTGACCCCGACACTGAGTAAAAACAAAAAGATAAGGAAAGGAAAATGGGGCCACAATTAGCCCAATGTAGCCTCCAGGGCCCAGGATCAGTGGAGGAGAAGCACAGATGGGACTTTCTCACTTGGATTTGTTGAATCTACATTGCAGCATGTGTAAGCTGCACAAAAATCACCGCAGTCAGTTGTTGGTGCAGATTTGAAGAATGGGTTTGGTATAAAATAAACTCAAACAATACATCAGATTTATTGTATGTGTTGTTGTTTTTTTGTGGGTTTTTTTTTTACTTCAAATTAAATTATCATTCAGCAGGGAGTGTTCACCTGAAGATTGCATGCTGTTCTGCTGTTGCTACCATGCCATTGAATGCTTATAATCAAAAGGATTTTCTCTAAGCTTCATTAGCTAAATTCCTTGATTGGCTCAGGGCTTTTGTGTCGAGACAAAACAAAGCAGCAAAGAAAAGTGTATCATTTTCCTGCGAGTGTCAGATGGTCCCATCGCTCCTCCAGCTGGTCAGGAGGGGCTGAGGCCACCTGGATGCTGTGTCCCGGTCCTGTGAGATCCTGCAGTCTCCTCCGCCATGTGAAGACTCCACTTACTACGCCACTGAGAGGTCCATCTGCTCAGGACGACACCTCCCAAAGAGCCCCCCTTACCCCATCACCACCACCACTGCTCCCCCACAGCTCCCCTCCCTGCAGCCAGCCACTGTGCCTCTCAGCTAAATGAGCAGCGTGTCAAATGGAAGGAGGATTTACCCTTCCTTTAACTGGATAAGAGAATAGATTCGCAGCACCGTGATGCTATGAATGAATGAGCCCACCTGCACTGCTGCTGAATCGACAGATATGTCACCTGTGTCTGACTTTGCACGAGCTTCTCGTTCGGAGGCACGACTGCAGGGTTCACCGAGTCGCATGTTTACATTTGGCCACACAAAAGCAAGATAGTTTTTTTTGCTGTTGTTGTTGACAAAAATGACAAAACATCGCTCAGTAAGTGTGGAAATTTGCTTGGGTGAACCCGCAGGCCGACAGATTTTGGCAGCTGATGTTCAGGTGAACAGCTTGTGGGTAAACCAATTGCTGATGCATGCAGACAATTCACAGACAGGCGCAGCTCAGACAGCATCTCACAGCCTCTCTCCCATCAATTTCCACACACACCCCATCTAATAAATGCCGTCCATTTATTTGAAATTAGATGTGACAGCCCTGTGTCATTTCACTATAGTGTCTCTGAGCAGACAGCGATGCACACGGGCCCACTCCTCGTTTTCTATCAGCAGGTATTGATGTTGCTTTAATGAAGTGCCTAGCACTCCACCCTAGGAAGAGACAAGTCTGTCAGCATATGTAAATGCTTCCTGCCTGTCATTGTTGTGGAGGGTTCAGCATGGGTCAGCATAGATTCCCCCTCTGGGAACCCTTTGTTCTGGGGCCCGACTGTGCCACATGAGGGGACCAATTACAGAGCCGCACAGCAGGACGGGGGTGCTAACTTGTTACCCTGCTGTAGTGAGCTAATTATTACCTCCACACTGTGAGTAGCAAACAGCCAGTGCATCATGGATGGGTGACAAAGGCTAGCTTCTCTGTATGCTTCTGTAGCTTTTGCATTTCTGGTATATGATAGGACATTTCACTACCGTGGTTTATATTAAAGGCATTATTCCAGTTTTGGAAAAGGTCATCCTAATTTTCAGACCATAAATAGGTACTGAACTACTTAAATCCCAACGGAGCTCCTTTGCATTGTCAATGCAAAGGCAATTTACAGGCTACACAGACTGCCAACCACATAACCTTGATGTGGTGTCAAGAAATGATTTATGAAAATGCATCCTGCTCGGCTGGTCCCGAGCGAGACCTGGCTGGACCCGGAGTGTTGACACAAAGCCCATATGGCCGAGCAAACACACACACATGCTGAATTATCATTCATATCATAACATCTCAATGGGCTTTTGTTCCCAGCTCCTGATGAGATATTGGCAGTCTGTTTCTCATCAAGGAGTGCAAGAGATCTGCCAGGTTTTTGGCGAACCACAAAATGTTTCAGCTGACGTGCAAAATAATGCTTTATCCTTCTGCCAGTGAGTGGAGACATGAGTGTTTGTTGAAAAGTAACAATGAGCAGGTCGAGCTAAATGTGTAAACACACCTGAGCAGCAGCTGCATTATCTGGAGTGTTTTGGAGGGTAAATTAAAGGATATATTTTCGGACAAAATATCAAAAACACCTCTTGATGCATATAGACACCCTTCCTTTCTTGCTATTAGCCCCCTCCCTTTACATCCAGCCCATTCATCTCCTTCTCCCCACCCCCAGTGACCAGTCTCGCCCAGCTGCTAGGGGCTACCAGTCCCCCTCGTGTGTGGGGCCAGTCAAGTGGAAAATGGCTGCTACCGAGAGAGCCCACTTTAGAGAGCCATCATCCTTTGAAGGGGCATGATGGCCTTTGACAGCCACAGTGTTAACGTGGAGCCCACACGAACACAGCACTGCTATTATCGTGTTTACTAAAGCAAGAGGAGAGGAGAGGGGATCAAGGGGAGACCCTGTTGGTTGATGTTTGAGTCCAGGGGTAGCGGGGTGCTTGTCTGAGCCACGCCACAGTGGCATTGTGGAGAAACATGACATGGGATCAATCACAGCCAGGTGGAGATTGTATTTCAACATGTCAGTCGAGCTTTTAGTGAACAGGTGGTGATCCGATTTGTTTGTCCTGCGTGATTACTATTCAAACATTCACGTTTTTTCAGTCACGTTTTGCAGACTTTGGGACACGCTTCTAATGAATAAAATCAAGATTCTCAATATACTGTGCAATTATTGTTGCTTTCACTACAAATTAGCCAAATTATTTCTTGTGCAAAAAGATGTGTTGAAAAGGCAAATATCTAATGAAGGGGCAGAAAGACAGGGGTGTTTGGACATTGAATTGATTTTTATCATTTCCACTTTTTCACTATGAATATAAACCAAACTAGCATAAGATTAACAGAAGCCTATTCAGTTAGCTGCAGATGTTTGTTATCTCTGCCAAGGAGGTCATGTTCTGTGCTGTTTGTCTGTTTGTGTGATCAGCAGGATTAAGGAAAAACTACTGGCCCAATTTTCATGAAACTTGGTAGAATGTTGCAGCATGGGCCAAGGAAGAATTCATTGCATTTTGGAGCAGATCCAAATCAAAGATATAATTTCTTCACCACGTTTGTTAACATTGCAAGATAGAGCATTTGTGCTGAATATATGTGTTGTTGGAATAATCTGAAAAAAATGTTTCCCATTTTTATTTAATGGCTCAGCGAATCCATTGTCTTTGCTCTTGGTAGCAAATTTGATTGCTTATATATAAACTTGGTTGCTTATATATCCAGAATAACATTATCATTCATGGGTTTTTTTTCCACCTGATGAATGTACGTCCAACATTCACTCTTTTAGCTCTGTTTTTGGTCTCAAATAACTCCTGAGGCAATAACCTGACTGTTCAGCTCCTTCCTAAAGCTTTACCAGTTAGTTGTTAACTGTGTCCGTGTAAGACTGTTTTTAGAGCTATTTTGCTAAAAGCAGATACATACTGCAGTTGAAAATGACACCATGAGAGCAGTAAACCCAAAACAGCCAAGTGAGTTGCATATTCATGTGGTTATCCTTATGTCATTTAAAACATTACATCATTATCATAATGATCGAGGTTATTGTCACTTTAAGTTAATGCAAATATAATAATAATTTAAAAATAATTTTCTTTAGTGGCGATGCAGACAAGTTTACTTTCTTTTAACACGAGTGAATGACGGTCAAATGAAGAATATGAATTGCTTTGATGTTTGCTTTCAGTGAAACACTGGTCAGAAAAAGAGTAATATGCTCATTAGCTGATGCAGTGTGCTCTAATTCACCTTTGACCTTATGCAATGTGTGCAGCCCAATTTATGGATGCAGGTTGGATCAGCAGCAGATAAAAGCTGACACCGTTTCATCCGGCCTCGCTCTGCCTGGCTAGACTCCAACACCGGCTGATCTATGGCTGTAACTCGACCAAGCCGCTCTCACAGCTCCGGCACATGTTGCTGGAGGACACACGTGGAGCTCCAGAATGAGCAACAGTGATTTTAACTGCAACAAATGGTCGAGGTATGTCATTATCCAGATTTTTGGTGAAGGGATCATTACCTGCCACAGATGCCACTGTTGTTTTGTGTCTCCATTTGTCCTGAGGCGAGTATAGCCTTGATACTTGAAAAGAGCAGGAGGTGCCTTTGTTGAGACGCACACCTGATCTTAGCAATCAATTGGCAGCTCTACCCTCACTCAAGTCTCTCAGGCTCTGCCTTAAGGCCGTCCATCTGTTGCTGCGAGGCTGTGGGTGAATGTGCTTGTGTACAGGTCGGCATCTATCTGAGCGCACGTGTGTGTCGTGAGTGGGAGGCTGCAGAAAATATGTGATTTGTGGTTTTGCGCCTGTTGACACCGCTGCTCCCAGAGGTACAGCTCTCTCACTCTCTACAGTCTTGAAACCGATATTTAAAGCAGAAAAGAGGTGACAAACAAATGTGGCAAGATGCTTGGTGTGTAATTAGTACCAACAGAGGTAGCATTAGAGAGCTGGGGGGAGTTTGGATCTATACATTCTCAGGAAAGGAGCATATTGCTCTCTTTATCTTCCCTATAAACAGATGTAAAGATATACACGAAGTGAAGAAACCTGAGGTAAAAAGGACAAATAGATGCAGTGTCTCTAACATTCTGTAACAACAGACTTTTATTTCCTGCTGACTAGGCATTATACTGCTGTTCATGAACACCTTATCTTCTCTGAGAACATTAAAAAAGGCTTCTGAGGGTGGTGTTGAATGCCTTCAGCGTTAAATACTCCTGTGTACGTCTGTTTGTGTTGTGAGTGGAAATGCCAGATTTCTCCCTAAAGTGTCTTATTTCTGTGAAATTCAATGAGAGAAACAGTGCAGAGGCAAGATGTAAATGATCATGACAGAATAACTTAATGTCCTTGTACACCAAAGATTTTACACAGCATTTTGTCTCATCTATTTGTCTTGTCTGTTCCCCATAGTCTTATTTACCTCACTGTACTGACTTTTGAATATGAGTCGGAAAGTACCTAATTGGTACCCCATTTGAATAAATTTAACCTATAAAACAAGTTCCACTTTAAAGTGTGCCTCTAACTGTATCACTGCATCTTATTTTGTTAATATGTTGTGAGGGTTTTGCATTTCTAAGTCACAGGGAGCGCCAAGGGCAAGGTCAATATATTGAAACTGTTACGGATGGAAGTGCTGAAATTGAAAGAAAAAGGAAGAAAAAAATACAATTTTAGGCAATGAAATCAATATGATGTAAGAATAGATTATTATGACAGCTTTGGAAATAATTTGCATAATGCTGCAGAGTGTTGGCCCTTTCACTCAATAATATAAAAATATTCAGTTGAAACACACAACAATGTTGACCGTACAAGTTAAAATTCAGTCAACATAATTTCATTCATCCTAACTCGCCAACACCCCTTTTCTTCAGTTTTGGACCGTGGAGGACAGTGTGTCACTTTCTGCATAGTGGCTTTTCAAAATAAACTTAAACTCGTGTTCACAGGAAACAATTAACTTTAGCTGGTAAAATAACTTTTCTAAGGCTGCACTTTAAAATGAAGCTGCTCTTTTTATGCCAAGACACCATATGTTGATTTTTTTTTTCTCAAATATGTCACTAATATATATATTATTTTTTAAACTGTAGAAACAAATAACATACAAGCCAAAGACATAAAGGCATGAGACTAAAGGACATCAACTATGCAAATGTGAAAAGGTTACAGCCTGTACAGTGTTTTATTTTAAGCCATTGTTCAAGCCTTTATCCTGAAACTAAAAGCTGAAATTTGTCCTTTATTGTTTGTGTTTGACAGGCTATGATGCAGCTGAGCTGCAGTACTGTGAAACATATCTGCTTCCACCATCTATCTAATCTGAACAGGATTTTTGATACCCCTGACCTTGTAAATATTGAACCTCTCTGATAAATGCTGGGTTGTTCTGGTCAGAAGAAGCTGATTAATGAATAATTGACAATGGAAAAAAAAATGTTTACACTGCGCTGTATTAATTCCTGTATTCTTCGTTTGTGAAATATAATAATAAGAATAATTTGTGGCGTGCTTGTATCAAATCTGTGTCACATTAAGTATTTTGTATCTTCTTTTAATTGGTATCAAAGGACTCTGCAGTACACGGGTAGTAACCAGTGTGGGCTTTACTGATTTATTTTATTATCTCATACAGATTATTGATCTCTCTCGTGCCTGAACTGCTGCTCTGTAAGTAGAGATGAGAATCAGTAATGTGCCATGTTCAAACCGGTGGCCTCCCTTCACTGTATGCTCTCACTTTAACATGATTTAGTTCATTATGGGGATTCAGTGCTGGAGAGAATGTCATATGCTAAGTTAACCTCTGCATGCCTCACTGGCTCGGTGCCAGTTACGAAAGGACACCAACATAGACACACTCTCTTTGATGACGACAACTGGCAAAGTTCCCAACCTTTAAAACAACTCCAGCCGCTTTCTGGATGTATCCGATGGTGTGAGTGCACTCAATAAATCTGCAAGGGTCTGAATCAGACTCCCACACATCGCTGTTCAGTGTCCTTGAAAGCAGCTAATGCCATATCAGTTCAGGAAACACAAGATCAGTCCGCTCTGGCATGAGTCAATGAGTCACTGAGAGCACTTTTAATTGTGTGGATAGCGGGTGATGTCCATTTCATAAATATATTGAGTACAATACTCACAGATCATTTCAAACTGACGCTCTGACGCTTGTCTTTTCATTGGACAGCCTACTGTGAGGACAGCCAACAATCCCATTGAGAAATTAGCAGGGTCCCCTGTGCTTTCCTTCGCTTTAATGAATAATTCAGCTGTCAGGGTGAAAGCAGGGCGAGGAGACCTTGTCAGTGGCGACTGACTCAGCACTCTGTGGCCTGAGGGTGACACTCTAAACCTGAGCATAGCATCCTGTTCCTCCCATAACAGGTAGTGGTGCAACAGTACGTCTCCCGTAATGGTGGCCACACGATCGTCCAAGTGCAGAGGAAACGGAGAGGAGGAGAGGAAGCTTTGCATGGATCAGCATGCATCTACTCATCGTCAGACTCCAATAAAAGTTCTGCACAGTAAGTTTGATGGGTGTCAAAGCTTTTCAGCCACGCTAGCAGCTTGGCCCTATGGCTGCCATCTGTCAAAGTCAGTCCACTTTGACCGGGATTGAAATGTCTCTACAACTTCTTAAAAATTAGCATAGCGTTTTGAACTAAATTATTATTCCCATGTTTATTTTGAAATCTTCGATGAATCTTTCATCTAGCACCATCAACAACCCTCATTCCTAAAATGTCTAAAACATAATAAAGAAAATGCTATTATTTGTTAATCCTTTCATTTATATATTCAACTTAAAACTAAAAATAACTTTTCAATATGATTGGTTTTGTTTGATTGATTTTCCATTTTTTACAATTCAAACCTTGCCCCATTCTCACCCAGTTTATCAGAAAATAAGTGAGACAAGTTAGCTAGCATCTCCTGCACTTCCTCCACTTCACTTCCCACAGTAAGGAGACTTTGCCAGGAGAGACTTTTCAGAATACTTTAAGTTAGCGGCTGTAGCTACTTGAATCAGCCTGCATAAACTCCATTGCAGTGTTTTAGAGCAGGCTGGTGGCCCCTGGCAGTAGGGTTTGCACTGACTGATTTGAAGCTGCTAAAGCGGCTAACTGAAGGTCACGTCCCCTCCAGTCAGCTACCACTACAGATCCAATCTCATTCTGTGGGAAACACTGCTGTTGTGGTAAACCAGAAAGCTCAATTCTATCAGTACCCATTATACCTGTAACACATTATGCTGTGACGATGACTGCATTCAGCTCAGACAACAATGACGCTCACAGAGTTAGCATGGCTATCGACTCTTACTCATGTGTGAATAGGATGATCCGCACATGCAGAAAATAGACAAATATTAGTCAATATGCATTATTTCCCACACACCTCTCTGCTTTTGTTAAACCCATCTTTCCTCTCTCTTCGTTTTCTAACACAAATCTTTACTCCAGCGTACATTTTTGTCCTCTCTTTCTTTCTATTGGGTGCATCATGCCTGTGGCTGCCTCCTGCATTCATAGCCAGTAGAGGAAGAAGGCATTTCAGCAGTTACAAAAGATGATTCCACATCCAGGGCACTCTAACCCCCTGGGCCCAGTGCATTTGCCTCCTATGGTCCTCAGAGCTCAAAGCAAACATCTGTTTTGCTCTGGAAACAACCTTTGATCTCAGAATGAAGAGTTGTTGTCAAATTAATGAAGAAAAGGGTCATTATAAACAGAGAAAGTTGAACTGTGAAGTCCGTTTCCCTGTTATTGATTAGGAGTGTAAGAGTGAGGTTAAGGATGATTAATTTCCTCCGCCTCTGCTCATGAGCTTATCACACTAGATAGATTAGATTTCAGGTTGGACCAAACTCAGCAAGTGTCAGGGAGAAAATATTAGATATGCGACCCACTGTGAGGCCATTAAACCTGAGTCACTCTGGATTATGTGCAGAGGTGTTGCCAATATTGTACAAAAACTCTCTGTATGTGTAAAATACAAAAAAAAGTCTTTAAAGTTTTTTCATTTTATATGTAGCTGTTGATTACAGTTTTATTTAAATGAAGCAGTTCTTATAAGTATATCATTCACTTCTCATAAATCCAACAGAATAAAATCACTGCCTTAGAAATTTCCCTTTTTTTCAAACAAGAAGCACAAAATTATATTGTTCTTTCCAGTAAACTTTCAAGGAATTAAATTAGCAACCCATAAAATAAAGTGTTTGATTTCCCTGCGGGTTTAAAGGCTCCACCTTGCCAGCTAAAGTGTGAAAAATACAGTCAGCATAAAAAAAGGTAGGTAGGTTTTTGACCTCAGATTTTAAACTCTCCCCAGGGTGCTAAAAACCTTAATTTTCAAGAAAAGAATAAAGAGGACATGACCACAGGGCCTTCAGATATTGATCAGGTAGGAAAATGTAATTCGATTCTGGTGTGACTATCACTGTTGTCGTTTCAGCCATTAAAGCTCAAACAACATTTTTCTGCTGTTGTATTTGCCATGATGTCAGAGTGTTTACTGAATTAACACAAACAAACAACATAATACACACATTGACATCCAGTTATCATTATGTGTCCCTGAGTTAATTACATATACAACAAGACAATTAAAACCCCATCCAGACATGCTTTAAACATACTCTGCTATAAATAATATTTTGTGTAACATGTAATTCCAAAATGAAATTCCAGATTTAGCCTCTTCCCTGCCTGCGAACCTTTGCTTATGCTACCCTTGTGCTACTCATGTTAATCTGTGATGATGTTACAACAACAGGTTTCAGGGGACTTTTCCTGCTTTTGATTGGCTTTAGAAGTTGCGATGCATCTAATGTATTTTGTGTAGCTTTTGTTTGAATTTGTCTGAAAATGCATCTTGAGTGACAAACTGTGCACAAGCACATGTAAAGGTCATTTCTGATTGGAGAGCACAATAGTGCAATGGTGCACAGTAGAAAAGGGGGTGGAATAAATATAGGATGATTCATGTTATAGGTTGCTTTATATCTAATGACTCATCCTGCACTTATACATAAACCTTTCCAATCAAATGTGACCTGGGGCCAGAAGCCAAACTTGTTTATATAAAAAACCCGCCCTTGACTGTTAGCTAGTTGGTACCTTGCTGAGAAATGTTGTAGGTGAGAGGTCTGTGTTTGGGTGTCAGTCAGAAAAAACTTGGAAATGCTCCAATTTGTTTGACTGTCTCCTGTCCTCCATATCCTGAAACAACATTTGTGAGGGAGGCCATCAAATCCCTTTTCGTGTAACTATACCCCACCCCGAAATACATCACACGCTCTAACTGCCGTTTCTCTTTGACATTAAACATTAGTACTTCAGCACTTATTTCAGGAACAACCTTGGAATTGGCATCATTTCCAATTTCCCTGCTATGAAAAAATCAATAACAATATAATCATATTCCATGAGAAAGCCATCATAGCCTGTGTTAATCAGACCACGTTAAATTTCCATCTCTCCATCCATCCATTATGTATACCTGCTTATCATAAGCAGAGTTGCAGGGGGCTGGAGCGTATCCCAGCTCACACTGGGCGAGAGGCGGAGTACTGGCTGGACAGTGTCCAGCCAATCACAGCCAGGATGTATATGGCAGATTAAATTAACAGTAGTTTTAATCTAATAAATTGTGTGGTTTAAAGAGAACATATTTTAATAATTATGCAATGTGCATATCAATCAATACCAGGAGAAAGTGCAGCACTGCTCAGGACATTCCCTGCCTTAAGCCCAGTGCATTCTGGGACTGGCTTTAAACACTGAGTGTTCATTGTAACAATAGGATGAGATAATGAAGTACACATTGCTGATTCTGCCGCAAGGTTAGCAGTACTTTATAGTGCCTCTAGAATTAGATTTTAGTGACAGTATGCTGTCAGTGTGTGAAGAGGAAATGGATTTCTGCTTTAATTAATGTTCTGATGCACATGGATGCCTCAACAACTCTTTGATTCTCTGACTTTTGATAGCTGACTTGACAATCATGGTGAGCCCAAATTTTCACAGAAAAAAATCCCAGAAACATTGCTGTCAATCTCATGAGGAAAGCATAGTACCAATAATTAGTGATGTAGAGAGAAAGATTAAGTGACAACAGCCTTCTTCCAGACATAAAAAAAGCCTTTTATTGAGAATTCAAACAGGTGTCATACTGGTTTCTGAGAGGCAAAACAAATGACAGGCTACTGAGCCGTAAATAGCACAGCAGATGATGGGAGATTGGCCATATGTCCACTGTGTGTGTGCGAGCGCCAGCTACTCTGGCTTGGTTTGAGATAGGATTCTTTTGGGAACATCCCAGTAAAAGCTCCTCTGGGACAGAGAGGGATTCAACTACCACATCCATTCACTCAGTTTTGGTCTGCTGAGATGCTTAAACAGAGTCTCCTCTGAGGTTTGGATGTATTAAAATGAAGATTTAGCTGAGCGTTATCTGTCACTGCTAGGCAATTAGCTGACAATCACAATCAAAACGCTGTTGGAGCTGGCAAATCATTTTTGCTGGGACAGTGAGAGAGCATCAGTTGATCTAAAATATGATATCAGTTTGAAATTCACATTTGTGTACATCATTAGCCCCCTTCATGTCCCCTCTTCATTCACTACCAAAAGAGTGCAGGGTGTTAGGCAAGGAAAGGGCGTCCTCCGAGGAGCACACAGCTCCATCTGGGCCAAAGTAATTGGTCTGCTATTCATATTCAGCAGTGTAATAGCCTCTAGCTATTCATACAGTCACACATGAACTAGTTACACTGGGAACAATCAAAAGATGGGTTGACCCAAGTGTCACTTTTTCCAGGAGGGCTTACTGAAACAACATGGTGAGAAAATCCATCCATGTTTGATCCTTTTCTGATTGAATCCGTCAAACATTATCCAAAGACTTCCAGTATGCAGAATTAAGCAGTGTTTTTGTAATGCAGAAACGCTGATAGATTTTGCTTGTTCTTCAACTATGAAGGTGAATCTTGCATTTTGATGAACTGCCATTAATAGAACCTGCTGCACTTTGAATAAAGAGATCTGCACCCTTTTCTCTCAGAAAGGCCTGCAGCAGCCCTGCGCTCTGAAATGTATGCATTGAATCAACAATTACAGTGGCAGCTTACAGTGAATTATAATCATGTTGAATAAATCATTATTATGTTAAAGTACCAGAGAGTTCTGACTAGGATGATAATCAAATGCACAATAACATCTTCACTGTATTTGTGCAAAAAAGTTTCCTAGGCTGCTACAGAACACAACAACATAACAACCAGAACAGCACACAAAGAACAAGACCTCCACCAAGGCTAGAGGCTCATTTACATACTTCTTGGAAGGTCCAGTTTCCCTGAGATTGGAAGTTTCTTTTCCAACTTGCTAAGCTTTAGGTAAAAAAAAAAAAAGAGAAACTCAGTGTTTATAACTTCATATGAAAAGAATGCACTGGAATTATTGTGTCTAATGTCTCAACTTTTGTGTTAAAAGCCATCTATGTCACCTATTGGGAGGGAAGGAGGGCAGGTGTTTTTGCCAAACATACAACAGGTGATGATTTATATATGAACATATGCTGCTTAATCATATGTCCAAATGTGACCCTAACTACTTCTGAATATGGCAATCACATTTCAAATGCTTCCTCCCTGCATCTTAAGTGCATTTACACCGTACTTAGGGCTGTCCACTTGTCATTGGTTTGCATGTTAATGCTAAGTGTGAATGGTTTCACAGATGATACAACGAAGACGTGGTGTATTTTATCGGTCAGTGCTTTAAAACAGCATGTTGATATGTTTCAAGAATTTGCGTGAAAAAAGGGCAACTGAAACGAAGCAGGTGTGCATGATTACACTCTAACACATCATGCTGTGTTAAGAAAAGTTCAAAATAGTTGAAATAATAGTATCCACTCATAATCTTAAATTGATTGGGTTCTTTATTGACCCATGCTACACCCCTCAACCAAGTTTCAGAAAGTTCAGGCCTGTAGTTCTTCTGTAATCCTGCTGACAATAAAAACACGTAAATCGGACAGAAACATAAGCTAGTTTGCGGGTTTAATAATAAACTGGATCTTTTTCACCATGAACAGCATTCCTCACATCTGTCAATGCACTGGGACTACTAGAAAGCCCCCTGCTGTAAAGGTAAGTTGTCGCTGATGTTTTTCCTGTGTAAAAACACCTATAATTACCTGTGTAATGGAAGAAAGCACCCTTCATCATCTGATCATTCCTCAACAAGATAAATATGGTGGTCAAGGCATTTAGAGACAAATGCTATCCTCTTGGTGGCGAGGATTTGGAGTGGTGTATTTATCATGGTTTGAAGTGGTGTCTGAGTCTAACCAAAGTACTGATTATTCAGAGTGAAGAGGAGCTGCCAGCCCATTACCTCCCAGAAAATAACAATGTGAACACCCGCCTCCCTGGCCTTTCCCGATGTAGTCTGTCAGAGCTTGTCAGCTGCAGCACCATTCATTCAATCTCAACAAGCACCATGCTCCAGGATTCATTCCCCATCCTGCACTATCTCTCTCTCCTTTTAGCTTCACTCTCCCTACGCTGCCTCGCATTACCTCCCAGTGTCTTGCAGGTTGCCCCCCCCCGTCAGCCCCACCCCACCCGCTCACTTCCTCCCATTCTGCAAGCCTCTGCTGCTCCACCCCTCCACCCTACTTGGTCCTGATGAGCCATTGTGAGATTCAAGCAGATGGATGGGGAACAAAGGGGTGAGAGGGGGGCCCCCTCTGCCTGTCCCCCTTGTATCACTGCCAACCAGGCTCTGGGTAATCTTCTCAAGCTTTCACGGCAGAGCAATGAATAACCTCAGCCTCCTCTCTGAGACCCGGGCTACGCCGCAGCCACCCCCCTCTTATCTTACCCTCTGCAGACTCGCCAGGGCCGGCTGCTCCCCGGATAGCATCTCTCACCCTCGCTTTCTACTCACTGTCTCTGCCCTCCACACCCAATCAGGGTTTTTTTTTTTGTTTCTAGGGGCGTGTTACAAGGCCCGGAGATTAATTGGGGCTGTGGCTGGATGACATCTGGTCCCAGCTTCATAAAAGTCTAGGTCCTTGAGGTCTGCCGGGTTTATAATGAAGTGTATATAAGTTAATTTTCTCATCAACAGAGCATTAATCAGAGCTTCTTCAATAGCCATTTCAACACTTATCCGGGCATAGTTCACAAAACTGTTGGTAAATTTGATTACCAGAACTGGCTTATGTAAAATCCACTTTTTTATTTATTATTATTATTTTTTTATTTAAAATAAAAACAAAAACAAACAATCATGTTACTTCTTTGGATTTAGAGGATATGTTTGGAGATTTTCAATATTTTTCCCATTGTTAACAAATCCACACTAATCATTTAATGGTCAACTTTCTGGTATCACTGGGAACATTTTTGTCCAAATAGGTTATTTTTCACTTTTCTTTTGGTAATACATTTTTGGTGGTGTTACTGCACAGCATATTTTTTTCTTTAATCATTTTCTAGGTTCCACTTCTCACAAAAATGTCCACATCCAAAAATAAAAAAAATATGAAGATTTTTTCTCCCAGTTTTTTTTTTTTGTTAAATCTTTTTATCATCTTCAGTTCTTATCAAAGCTACCAAATATTTAAACAATAAATTCAACTGATTCAACTAACAAACACTGACTGTGTATGAAACACAAATATAACACACAATGTTGCACTGCGGGTGACACCTTCCTTCATTATCATGAACAAACACACGCTGTGGTTTATAATAACAATAATATTAAATCAGCTCAATGTGTAACTCTATCACTGCACACAGAGAATTTACCAGTCAATTATTAGACCTGAGCAAAGTAGCTTTACAGCGACTAATATAAGCTTTATGCTTCCACCAAAAAAACAATCCAGGAACAGCTCAAGCACTCAACAGCTTCCTTGCGTGGCCCTGTTAAAATATTGAGCATGTACTTAAATGCTATTTGGCCAAGTGTCATTTAGGCTGAAGGGCTCTCCATCCACAAAAGATGTCTTGAAGTGACTGGATCAGAGCCGGTAGTGAACCGCAGAGGAATACACAGGTGTTGAATTATTTACTCTCAATAAAATATTTATACTTTTGTCCCACAAACTACTAACTACAAGTATGAAGTAGGGCTGCAGTTACACTAAGACAGAGAGCAGTGAATATGAATCACACCAACTTTGTACTACATGTGTAATATAATATAAAATATATAAAAGAAAGCCTCTGTTTGAAAAACCTCCATTTACTAAAACTTGTAGAAATGGAACAGGTCTGTCATTTGTGTTTCAACATTAGGCCTATATAGGATTAATTAGATTCAGATTTCAAAATAAAAGCCCCATGGACAACACCAGAGCTCTTTGAACAAGTTCAAGTTTTAATATTTTAAAGAGTGACTAACAAATTGTTTTAGTTATTCTACATTCATTATCTTTATACTGTGCATATAGACCACAGACAGGAGTGTTTTCTCCTTCAAAATTGGTAGCACTTAAACTGTCTGAAGTTTGTCTCTGGGCCAACATGCAACATTTCCACCTCTTTTTATTCCAAACAGATTTATTTCACTATAAACATAAAACATAAAACTTGTAAACCCACAGTGGGTCTTTAAACTGAGCCTATTGTGCACAGAGGTGATCATCTTACAGCAAATTGTACAAGACCTTGTCTGTGAGCTCTCCATTTTGCTCCATAAACTCTGATGGCATTCTTTGATTAAATTATAGCTGTATTGACTTTTGAGAACCACTTGCCTAAATCTACAAGATTAGCCTATGATTAATGATGGGCACCTAATCCTTTGTTCAAATTGGACTGTTCAAGAAGAATTGTAGCGGTGAAGCAAAGACTTTCTCCTATTTCAACACCTGCCACCTGCAGTCTTGTTAAAGGGCGACTGTGCTAAAAAACAGCCTGTAAAATTAAATAACCACATCGTGCATGTTTGCATCCTCTGTCCTTTCAAAAATGCCACATAGTGCAGCTGTATCGCTTTCATACAGATAAAATGTTGACAGCATACTAAGTCTGTCAGGGACCTTTACGCGATAAGCTCCTGTAGCCTCTGTGTAAAGCCGTCAGTGTTGAACTACAGGAAGGAAAACAAGATCGATTGTCAGGAAATTTATGGATGGAACATGAGAGCCAGTCAATTCAAATTCTGGATGTAGGGTCCACTTGGTTCTGAAGAACAAAGGTACCGTCCTGAACCTAAATTTAACAGGTCCAGATTACTCAGCCTGTATTGTTGTTTAACTGCCACAGCTCCCCTAATCTTAGTCAGACCTGTAATCAGTAACATAATGGACTTTGATTCAGAAATATTAAAGGAAGAGTATAATTTTATGTTGGGTTGTACATATTGTAACAGTCATTATATAACCTAAAGTATATGGCCATTGGCACCACAAATGTATACAGCGAGCTGGATACAGTGTTCATTCCTATGGAAGTTGCTCAGTAGTTCTTTATGCATATGTATGTTTGTATATCTGTTGTATTTTTTTTTCAAGTGAAAAAATTATATGATGTCTAATGCAGATTTTGTGAATGGAAAAGGTCCAGAATCAACTGACCAATTCTACCAGACCTCACAGCCATTTCTCTCATATGTCAAGAACAGCAGGCTGAATACAGCAATTTGAGGATTTTATTTGGACTTTTGTGCTGCTAAAATGTGCAGCAAATTTAATAGCATGATCACTGCAACTGATAGTGGCTGTGGTACAAAGGTGTGTATGTGTAGACAGAGTATATTACAAATAATAAGATTATTATTAATAATTATAATAATCATAATATGTTTTTTCCCTTCTAAAGCACTTAATAATCCCTTCTCCAGACAAGCACCATGGAAATAAACTCGTATTTATTATTGCACTGTATTATTGTACGACTGTGAGACAAAATAACCATGCAATTCACTGGTAAACATGTTAAAAACAAATCTGCTAAAATGCTTTACTATTATAATGTCATGAAACAGTTGAACATAGGCTTTTTACAAACATGCTATTTTTGTAACAGTCTGCACTACCTGTCAGAGGAGTGTATATTCATGTGTCACATAAAGAGAGCGACCATCAGAGGTTTATCTATGAAAGACAATGAAGAACACAGAACTGTAGCCTTATTTAGACAAAAAGGGTTTGCTGGGATATCAGACATCATCGCGTGACACTTTAGTCACAGACTGAGCGGTTGTTTATACATAATTCCTTTGTAGTTTCAGGAGCTCGTTCTGCGGTTGATCATATTCTCTTCTGTCTGTGTTCAGAAGCTGACCTGTTGTGCAGAGATGTGCATATTTACTCTATTCATAGGCTGAACACAGCACACATGCTACAGGCACATATTCATTACTAAGTAGCCTGTGGCGACTGTCATGTGCAGACAATAGTGGAAGACAAAAACAGTGCATCTACCACACTGGGAATCTTCCACACTTGTAGCCACGCTATATGGAGATAGTAGCGTGTTTTTTATAATCATATTCACATAATCTTGTGAGAGTCGTATGTGGAATCACAGATAAGCCTCTTTATGTTGCTCAGATATTACTGCAAATGAGCATGTCTGAGAAATGTAACACCTTGCACAGACTCTTGCATTTTAATTTCAGCGGCATCTGTGACCAGTCCGTCATGTCCCTAACCCCCTCGGGGGACCCCCAACCTATCTGCTGCAGACCCCCAAAACCCAGGAGGAGGAGAGGGTGGGGTTTGGGGGGGAGCAGGGACACATTTGATTGATGATAGTGTGAATTAAACAGAAAGAGATGGAGAGAATCCTTTTATCAGGCCAGAAACACGAGTGGATTAAAATGTAGTTGTACAACCCCTCTGTATAATGCAGCAGCCTGGCCGCATATCACAAGGCACCAGAAGCCAAGATGAGAGCTGCTTGTTATTATTGCCCCCTCCCCTCAACCCAAGCCATATGAAACTTTGCTGAAGCGGAGAAAACAGGGCTGAAACATGCGGGACGTGGCTGAAAATAGAACTGAAATGATTAGTCGACCGACAGAACATTCATGTAAAAATATTTTGGCGACTTGTTTTTGTCGTTTTTCACATTCACATTGTTCCAGCCTCTCACACATGACAATTTGGTTTTTACTCTTTTTTTATGTATTAAATTAACCTAATATTTGAGGGCTTTGTACTGTTGATCAGACACAGCAAGACACTTAAAGACGTTGAAGTCTGAGAAATTACAATAATGTTTTCACTATTTCCTTTACTAATTTATTTTTCCCTAGATGTTAGTTGTAGCTTGGTATCAAGATAATCATTTTCTGATGACAACATCTTTTCTCTTTACAGATAGCTTCTTTGCATATGATGTCATACATCAGAGCTCTTCCAGATGGAGGACAGGCAGCTGGAGGCTGTTCTGAGGTAACAAGCACCAACACTGCACAAATACCTTTGATATTTTGCTGTTTACGGCTGTTCTAGTCCATCAAATCAAGGTAAAATCAGCAGCTACACAAGAGCAACACAAGAACACAGTTGTTCTGTGTTACTTTTCTTTTGATTTTAGGTACAAAACCTCACACAAAATAGTTATAATCCTCTAGTCTAGATGTGTCAGGGGTCTGGAGGGCAAGGGCACTTGCAGTGATGATTTCGTCATTTTGTATGGATGACATATGATATGTGTTATTATTTTTATGATACCTGTATGCAGATTTATCCAACTCTGTTATATGAATTCGAATGATCACAATAAGAAACAAGACTTCGTATTAATATTAAATATCTACTAAGGTAGCTATCAGGCTGAAGCTGAGAAAATGTAAGCCAGCAAATGCTCTGGAGACTTTCCTTTGTCTGTAACTGCATTATGAGCTTCATGTCATGTGATCATGCGGGTAGAAGCCCTTGATTGTCCTTAAACAGCATCAAGCATCAAGTCCTCCATGACCACGTCCGAGGCTTTAATGGACCTGCAGCATGTCTCCGTCTGGCCGGTAGCCTCTGTGCCCGGCTCCACTGCTGCTCTGCTGATGTTTTGTGCCACTGCATAATTTATTGCCCTCTTTGCAGGCCTCTTCTAGCACATCCCCTTCTTGCGGTGCAGGTGAGAGTTCAGCTGTTTGGTTTAACACATCACTGAGAAGGGCCTCAGACCTGGCGCTGCAGCAGCAGACCCCACATGTGACAAATGCAATTAGAGGGAAATATGCAATTACCGCAATCCCCACTCTCTCATGCGGCCAGACAAGGACAATTTGTCAATGAGGCCCCAGCGGTATCTCCTCAGCCTGGATAGGGACCTGCAGGTACCATTGTCCCTGCCTCCTTCTCAAGAGCTGGCTTGTGGTGTTGGAAGGCCCAAAGCCCATGGGAGGCCTGGCAGAGGAAGATGTATGGCCAGAGGAAAGATACAGGGTTCAATAATCAAAAACAAACCCCTTGTCTTTGACTGTGTCTGTAACATGCCCCCCTTTCCACCATAGACCACAGAGAGGCTGCACTTAATAACTGCTGGCTGCAGGAAACAGTACAGAGAAATACTGTATCAAAGAAGCAACGGATACAAGTTTCATTTGATTCAGTTTTTTTTTTTTTTAGGTTTGTTTGCATTTTTTTAACCTCTTCAATTAAAAAACAATGTGCCATATGGTGAGCTCTAATGTCTTCATGATTAACAGATTTTATACAAAGCTAACAAGAATATAATTAATGAAATAGAAAAAATAATACATGGAATAAACAACACTAGATCCTAATCTAAAAGTGTGGAATAAAAACATGTACCATCAGCTCCTCTCTTATTACTGTCCTTAGTCCATGCCTCTTTTGTGGAAAAGTTTTTACTTCAGCAGAAGAGGTGTAGAAAAGTTAATGGTGCAACACAGCTAATAAATAAATATAACTTCCTTCATTTTAGACCCTTTGCTTGACGTTCATTAAAAGTTCATCTGTTAGTTGAACTTGACGCAAATATGTGAGAATTGACTCCACCATCTGCATATCATGATCTGTTTGCAGTCAAGGAACCACACAGCGAGGTGCAGACCAGTGTCAGCTTCAATTTGGTCCCTTCCATATAATTCTCATCCAGCGCACCTTGATTTTTTTTTGTTTTGTTTACTAAATATAGATGGTGGAAAAGGTTAGGTGATGAAGCATGTGATTTCAGTAAAATAAAAAAATGTTTCACCATTACAACTTTCTCTGTTAATGTTGGTGTGAACGAGCCTTGAGATCAAAACTGGTCTCCCTGTTCCTTGCAAATTTTTACTCAGAAGAAAATATCAGAAAAAGGCAATGTTTTAAGCTGTTGTGTTAAACATATTTTAATAATTTTCCTGCTTTAATCTGGTTGTAAACACTTGAACGATTAACATCAAGTATACTACACCACTGATGGAGATGGAGCCTCACTCTTTCATTGCTTCAACCTCTGTTGGTTGAAGGACCAGTTGATATGTTTCTTACTCTGAACCTAAATGTCCACTTTTGCATCTCAACCCAAACACTTCAAACTGTTGGCTATATTTGTTGTGTACATAAACCATGGCATCACACAGAGCTAAACAAGATAGCGGCAGCAACATGTTGAACAAATGGGGAAAAAAAACAATTGAGATGTTTATCTTAAATGTTGAACAAACTTAAAATGCAAATGCTATTTCTAGAAAAAGGCCTAATTCAGAATATCCAAAAGGAATATGCTGTTTAAATGAAGTGTATGTAATGTGGAATATTATCCAGAATAATAGTGGAACATGAGTGTGCATGTAAGCATAGCCTGTTTGCTTCCCAGGCTGTCATCAGGGCTTCTGCTCAAGAGCACCTTAAGGTCCCCTGGATCTCACCGCCTGGTGACCTGATTAATCACTTTGCTTTCGAATCTCTTTCAACAAATTGTTGTCTCATAGAGACAATAATGAGGAGAGCCGTTCCATGTCTCTGGGAGACACTTGTCTGAAGTGGCTGATGTGAAGTGTACGACCTGCTGCATGCCTTTGTTCCCTCTTTGAATGGACATGATAGATAGAACTGGAGCAATGGAGGCGAAGACCATGACAATTTGAGCACTGACCTGGTTTTCACTGTAGTCATCATAAAACACAGAGCCAGTGTCCTGGGGACATGTAATAACATCAGGCCTTTGGTGTAATTCACTATCGCAGTGTGTGGCAATATAGCAAAACCCATTACATTTGCCTTGTAATTTGCTGTCGCCCCGGCGAGGGATTCAGGTGACTGCGACCCCCCGTTAATGTAGTTCCACTGATAAGGACAGGTCTGTTTATTAGCCACATGCGGTCAAGCGTGGCAGGAACAGCTGAGCGTAGGCAGGTGTCGGGCCCTGCAAGGGCTCAGGCACCGCTGGCAGGCCTCGGCGCTCATTTCACGCACGTTATCGTCACACTGGTTGGGTTGAAAAAAGGAGGTCGCTGGGTGCACAACAATATAACTGCTGAGTGATGAGGTTTCCTCAGAGTCACACTGGAGTGTACCACGACTGGCAATTTGGTTTGTTTGTGGAAATCAATGAGTCATCTGCGGTTTTGGTTTTAGTCAAGCTGGAGGAGGAGCTCTGTGCATCAGAAACATCAGGTTTTATTTTTGTGTCAGAAAGCCACCTTGTTTCAAAAGAGCTACTGGAAGATCCAGAATTCACACTCTTTCACGATGCCAAACTGTGGTAAATGATAAGTGAACATTTCATTAGGACACATGAATAAAAAGATCACATGCTGCAAAGAAAGGTTATCTCTTCCAGCATGTGTGCTTGCAGACATTTACAGAGCCTTGAGGAGAAAATGAACTTCAAATTAAAATGTCTATTTGATGCATTATCCTAATAGGGACGGATGGGAAAAGAGAACTCCATGGTGCTCTCATCCTTCAGCCTGAGGGGACAGACTTGGGGAGTTGTCATTACCAACTTAGCCCACCAAGATGAGCCTGTTGGGAGGTGGATTCACAAAGATTGTCTGCTGTTTTGACAGGTGTCTGTGCTGGTTAATTTATCAGGCAATTACAGAATAAATGGAGCTATCATTACATGGGAAACATGATTGATCCTGTTAAAAATTACAGTGCTTAACTTGGAGTATTGAGACGAAGCTCAGAATAACAAAATAAGGCTGCATAACCAAACTTTTGAAGTATGTGACTGGTGAGTGCCTGATGGTTTTATCTTGTAGAATATGTTTTATTCATTTCTGAGACTGCTTGGCTTTTAAACAGCATCTTGTAACATTTAGTGTGACACTATCTGCTTTCTCTAAAAAACACAAACACAGAAGATTAGCAGCCGGTGCATGAGGACAAAATTGATGATGACTTAAGTGGGGTTGCAACAACAACAATTATTACCATTATCAATGAATCCGACAGATATCTCCTTGTTTAAATGTATGATGTAAAATGTTTCTGCTTTAGGTTACACTGTTTGTTTAAAGAACATATTGGCATCTGATTGCCAAAGCTGATGCATTAAAGAGTCTTGATTAAAGGACAGTACTAAAGTCTAAAGATAAGACATCACATAAAGATACTAAAAAGAAAAAAAAATCCTCATGAAAAAAGGATCTTTTCTCAAACAATTGTTTATCAAATATATTCACAGATTAATTTACATTTCTACAATTAATCAACTAGACATTTCTGTTCTAGACTTATGAGAACTGACAAATTCAACAGTCTGCGCATCCCAGCCGTTATCGATGGGCCAGACAGCAGACGGACAGGCAGCCTTTATGTAGCCTATATAAAGTGTGACCCAGGAGCCAGGAGCTTTCTGTAAGTGTGCCAATGTGGACGT